>JBBPDA010000105.1:5438390-5469425 GCA_037974385.1 Arnoldichthys spilopterus
GATAGATAGATAGATAGATAGATAGATACATACATACATACATACATACATACATACATACATACATACATACATACTTTATTGATCCCGAGGGAACTTTTTTAACAATAAACAATGACCTTGATCTTAACTTCACCTTGTTAGGTAAATAGATCCTTGACCAATTTAAATAAATGATTAAATGAATGAATGAACGAACGAACTGATGAATGAATGAATGAATGAATGAATGAATGAATTCTGGGGCTATTCTTAAACATTTAGAACTGGTGCCGAGGCCCAAGGACACCCCTGAGTCCCAGCTGACTGTAATGACTTAAAACCAGAAATTAAGTTAAATAAAGGCAACAAAACAGACTTAACTTATTTATGACTTTATTTAGCACTTCATCAACATGTACTGAATGTCATAAGCTGATGCCACATTCTGCTTCTTGTTCTATCACCATAGAACATAATGTAAAGGCTCTTTACCAATTTATGGGTTCTTTTTTATGTGTAGAATCTTTAAACTTTTAAAAAATCTCCATTTAAATATTCTTTATGGAATCAAAAATGTTTTTCTGTGGCAATGAAGCCTCTCTGGAAGCTTTTCAGTTAGAGGGTAGTTTAGAAGTTCTGTAAAGCTGATAATATGAAAGGTAAATACAGGCCACATGTGACAACATTAAAAATAGACCCTGTAACAAACATTAACAAATATTAAATATTAACATCAGACTTTTTAATACTGGATTATATAGGAACACAAATAAATCGTCATTTGCACCATATTTTTGTCTACGCAGTGTGTTGTAAAGCATGTGCTAAGCATGCTTTACAACACCAATGTGAATTTGTTTCTTATGCAGATTTTCCATGACAGTTTTATTACCACACATTTGTTCACATGTAAACACCTTTCCTTACAATCCGTAACCTTATGGCAACAATACACTTTTGTCTAAATATAATATAAAATATTTTTTTTCAGAAATGTGATAAACTTGTGTTCCTGTCTGTTTTTCTTTTTACACATACACATGTCATATGATAAAGCCAGGCCTCTGAAACCCCCTTGTTGTGTACAGTGTTTGAAATTGGGTGTGTATGAATCAAAAACAACTTTTCTTTCACAAATAAAAACTTGTTTACATTTGATGGGTTTTATATAAAATCATATAACAATAATAGGTTTGTTTCATGTCTGGATGGTGGATATTGCTATGTCTGTCAGGTTTTGGTCTTGTATGGGCCTGTTTTGTTTTCTTTTGCATGTGCTCCTGGGGGGGTATTCTGTCTGACTTACTTCGAAAAGTCTCACTTAGTTAAGTGGGAGTTCTGTTCCATCAATGTGGTTTAAATGAGTCCCCGCTGTGTTACCATGGTAACTTACACTGGAGAACAAGTCTGCTCCGGACCAGGCTAAAGTTCTCACTTAGTCTAGCTTTGTCTCTAAGAAGGTGGGCCATGTGGAAATGGATTCCCGAGATATCGTTCCGTCATGAGAATTCCTCCGCTATGACTACTCAAAAAAAAAAGACTATAAATGTCTTATAATTTTTATTGTATTAAAATATTAAATACTCATAGTTATGCAATTGCCAAACAATATATAATATAAAACGAAAAAAATATACTAATAACAATTACAGCACAAAACACTTTATTTAAAATAAAGTTCAAATTAAGGTCCGGCCTATTTAAGCAGCACTGAGACCAACACCTGCATCCCCACTTGCACACAAGTTTGCAGAAGGCAAGAGATTATAGCAGCCACTTTCACTTAACATGTACAGTATATATTATTGAAACTGAGATGTAGTTCTTAACATCCAAGCAATAGTTTTTAAAACTATTGTATAAACATTACTTTCATGTTGGGCATGTCTTTTGAACTGTAGGAACATGCTTTCTTCTACAGGGGAGTTTAATGGAGTCCTGCTTGGGGACAGGGGTTATTCCTGCCTGCCTTACTTTTTAACCCCTTACCCAGACCCTCAAACTGAGGCAGAGAATGAATTTAACACTGCCCACAGCAGAACAAGGGCAAAAATTGACCTTTGGCCAACTGAAGTCGAGGTTTGTAATTTATACACATTTTTTTTAGGCCAACCTTTCAAGCTGACATTTCTTTCTGTAGATTTAGGTGCCTGAATGGCTTCAGAATAAGGCCAGACCATGCCTGCAATACTGTGGTTGTCTGTGCAGTCCTACACAACATTGCACCAGGAAAGACTGCCCACACCAGTGGAGTAGTGGGAGGGCATTCCTGCTCCTGAAGAGGGAACAGATAGAAGGAGCATGAAGAACCTTTATAGGGACTCCCATTTCACATAGTCACTGGTGATCATCATGCCTCCCATTCTGAATTAAAAAAAAATAAAAAATTTAAACCACAGGCTGAAAATTGAGATTTCTCTTTATTAAAAAGTGTAAACTCAGTTCAAACCATATGACTTTGTGCTTCAAGTGTGTACTTGTCTCCTCCTTTAGCTTCCTGATTTCCAATTAGGTTCTCTTTATGAGAAGCCTTGTGTGTTTGTCCAGGTTCTCCCTTTCCACAGACAGGAGCAGCTTCCACTTATAAACTGTACATATATCCTGTGACAAGGGATAATGGGTTACAAAGAAGCCATGTTGTTGGTAATTAGTAGTTACTCACTTCCCTGCTTGCTGAAGCAGACCATGGTGTGGTTAAATCCTGCAGTAAAGTATATTGTTAATTCTTCAGACTGCAAACACATCCAAAGCATTTTCATATGTGGTCATACCTCTGGTATGTCAGTGTCTGCTGACACGGTTTCCTCATCAACAGCCCTAGATGTACTGGGGCCATCAAACTGCAAATGAGGAATAAGGTAAAGCAACAGAAAAATGTCATACATCCATTTTCTTAACCACTTCTTCCATTTCCGGGTCGCGGGCAGGGTACACCCAGGACAGGAGGCCAACCCATCACCGGGTAACACAGACAGACAGACAACCATTCATACCTACGGGCAATTTTAGAGTATCCAATCAACCTACTGCAAGTCTTTGGACAGTGAGAGGAAACCAGAGCACCTGGAGGAAACCCACGCAAACACAGGGAATACGGCTTGCAAACTCCCTCACAGAAAGGCACCCATGGCCGACCCTGGGATCGAACCCAGGACCTTCTAGCTGTGAGGAGACAGCGCTAACCACTGCACCACCATGCCGCCCGTACGCTATCCTTCATTTAAAACAAATAACATTACATACTTACACATCAAGAGTCAAGAGTCTCATGGACTGATGTGGCTGTGGGATCAGCCAGGGGTATTACATCTCCTCTCAGTGCAGAGACAGGCATACTAACAGCTATCAGATATCACTACTGTGTGATAGACACATAGAGGAAAAAAAGAAGTGGACAATACCTTTTACATATTTTTGAAGGGGAGGGGGTGATCTGTGTTGATATCCCCCTCCCCTTTTATTCCTTCTACCTGAGGCTGACCTTTATTGGTGCTTGGTCCTTTGCTGGTGTGAGATCCTCAGGTTGAGGCCCCCAACCAGTAGCAGTGGCCTGGCTCATTTTCTTCGTGGCTACAATTACATTTATGAATTTTGTAAACTACTGTGATCAAACTGACATTTTCTCAATAGATACTTACCACTGTAGAAGATATTTTTGAAGGATATTCAAGTCAATGAATAGGCAAGAGAGTCAGTGGAGATCAAACATCTAACTCAGAGCTGTATTTAACAATTAAAGTTTATTAAAATTTATGAATAACATGGAAAGACTAAATGCAATTTAAAGTACTCTGTGGAGAATAATGAATTACACTATAAAGTAAAATGGACATACGGTGCCAATAGAGAGAAGGTGCAAGACTTACACAATGATCCTTTTTGTGATCTTCTGCCAAGCCACCAATCTGACTTTATTCATGGCTGCAGTATTGCCTTTCTTTGTTATTATCTCTTTATATTCTTCATAAAGCTCAACGAGCTTGTTCTGCTGCTGCGGAAAAACCCTGCCCTCGTTTTGGCTTTGTGCTGCGCCATTTCATCTACATCTCGGCTGTCCACTCATTTGGGCTTCTTAAATATCCCGGGTGCGCGCGTTAAGTGAGACTATGCAAGTCTGCATTGATTGGGAAAGCCTGAACTGCGTTAGTGGAATGACTTGAGGCTTAATTGGGAGATGGCGCTACTTCAAATCTCCTTTTTTTGGGTAAGTACTGCTTTCTTTAGCTACTTTCATGGACTATGCCCGTCTCATGTCTCGCAATGTGTTTATGTTCTAGCCGCGCCTTTGACCACGCCCTTGTCTCCGCCATTGTCACCTGTTCCTTGTTTCCTGGTTCAGGTGTTCCTCGTTTTGTCTCAGTATTTAGTCTCTTGTGTTTGATTTAGCCATTGACAGTTCCCTGTTATATGTTACCGTGGTCCTGTTGTTATCTATCATCTTAGGTAGTAGTTTATCTATGTTATTACTTTATGTCTGTGATTATATCTGTTCCTTGTCTGTTTAATTTAAATAAATCTTCGTTAAAAGCCATTCGCCTCCACCCTAACATATGTTGAGTACAAAATCAACATTAGACAGTAAGGAACAGTCTGTAGGACTTCATTTAACACAAATTAAGCTGCATTGCTCCACTCAATGGCTTCAGTGAGCAGTGCATTATTCTGATGTACAAAGCTCCAATTCAAGGCCTATTGGTACCTAAGCTGCTGTGAGCTTTACTGTCTCAGTGACTTAGCGAGCAATGACACGGATGACTACAATTGTCAAAGAGAACTTGTAATGCGATTTTGTCCTTGCAGCAAGTTCAGATGTTCACTACATGAAGGAAATCATGTTACAGCTCACTGGGATAACTGTACATATTGAATCATGGGGAGATTAAGCAGTTTACAATGAGGACACTAAATACTGGTATTTAATTAATACCATAATGCATAGGTATGGCAACCTTTTTTTCACAATCTGTGCTTTTCAATAGTCTGTGCTCATAACTGGACGTACTGACAAGAGCTGGGTGTTTAATTCTTAATTAATTTGACCACATGACCCATGCAACATGGCTCTTCTCATCATATGTAGTTTACATAACAACATGTGACAGACTGGTGGACAGAGTGGCGGTTGTAAAAAGTCTTGTCATAATGCATTAGTTTTGAAAGACTGGGCAACCCTGGGTCAAATGACTTGATGTTTAAAACGTTTTGGTGATTTTCTATGTGAAAATAATTACACGGCCTCGACAGAGAACACACATCTGTATATTTTAATGATAAACAATGACTAATTATCTTATTATTTACTGAATTAAACACATTGTAGAAAAATCAAACATGTTATTCACTTTTACTTGTAGTGTTGTTAATTTTATGGCTCATTGGTATTTAATTTTTTATAGTTTTATTTATTTTGTATTATGTTAAACTCAGTAGATACATAATTGACTAATTTACTAATTCAATAAAACATAATTTAATCAGGGGTTTTCAAAATGTTGCATATGTCTGCATGTTGTCTTGAGTGCATCATGGGTTATAAAATCTGCTATGTCATAAACGATTATATATTTTTTTACCATTTGTTAGATTTTTTCCTTCTACTCCCTCTTACATATATTATTTTGTGAATTCTGAATATGCACTCATAGCACTCACCATGTGCCATATTATATATTTTGAAAATGTTTCCAAAAGAACAAGGTAACAACAGTAAAATTATCTATATTATCTATCTATCTAATAGCCAAAAGTTTTGCATTGGTTGGCTAAAAAGCAGAGTCTGTATTGGTTCGAAAGACAGTAAATGTTTAGTTTAAAAAATAACTTTTCAAAACACAACCATTTCTTACTAAAATGATTTTAAAAATTGAAAAATAAGTTGGAAACATACTTGTATAAAGATACTTGTTTTATCATTGGTGAAAGGGGTGAGGATAGAGTAACCTTTTGGTGGGCCAAATAAATCTATAGCCAAATTCTGTTTACGTGAGATGAGTAAAATTCCATTTAATTATATTTAAAATGATATTAAATATCCAAAAAAACATCAATAATTGTAAATCATTCATTCACCAAACCACTTCTTCCATTTCAGGTCACAGGAAAACTGGGGCCAATCTACCTGACAAGGGGCCCAAGGCAGGGTTCAACCAGGACAGGAGGCCAACCCATCACAGGGCATCACATAGACAGACTACCATTCACTCACACACTCACACCTACTGGAAGTTTAGAGTGTCCAATCAACCTATCGTAAACCTTTGGAAAGTGGAAGGAAACTAATGTGAACACAAGGAGAGCTTGCAAACTCCGCACAGAAAGGCACCCGTGGCTGTGGTTAGAATCCAGGACCTTCTCTCTGGCAACTGCTCTAACCACTGCACCACTGTGCTACCCATGTTGCAAATCAAACTGTAAATTAACCTTCAGCACTTATGTTGTTGACAATTTGACATTCTTAAGATGCTTTATGCAACTGGCCTACTGTGTATAACATAGCTATGTTTTTTGCCATATTACCCTGGTAACATATTTCAACACTGTATGTGTGCATGTGTTTATATAGAATATAGCTTTAGGTTTTGCAGTGGTATGTGTGCATTGTGATGGATAAGTGCAAAAACAGCAAACACTTGAAAATACTCATTATAAAACCATTCACACTTAACGATGCCACTGCAGCTCCATTTGATTATGTAAAACTCTTCTAATTGTTTTAACATTGGGTGTGTCATTTGTTCTCATGGTGTATAATATGGTAGCACTGGCTGTATGTAACTGCTGAGCAAACTAGAGGCTGTGTTCACAGCCTGTCAACATAATGATCAAAGTAGCAGAATTGAGTTTGAGACCCTAAATCTCCATCAGTGCTTTCACAGTCAGTCACAATGCACACAGTGGGCTTTTTGCTGAATGTCTGAGACACTCACAAGTCTTAATTCACCAGTGACTGCTACCCATGTTTATGAAATTAGCCTAGCAGAATTTGCCTAGAACTCCTTCCACCCAAAACAACTCCGCATTTTAGTCTGATGTTGTTCACAGAAGTCTGAGGACTTCTAAAATTGTAAATCCCACCCCAAATGCAGACAATTAGGGCATGTAATAGCAGCAAAAACAACATTCCTTCAAGGATACATAGCTTCTCTAATATAAATTAATTCCTTCTAGTTTGTCGACACATATTGGATTTCATGTTACAATTTGGCGATTTTCTGCTGCAGTGTCTGACAAGAAAAACATGACAAACACAAATGAAGTATGTTGCTTCACTTAAAAGACTCTTTATACTCTTAATAATGAAGCTTCAGTAACTGCTAAATGGACTTGTGCATGTAGGCACTGTTGGGTTTTGAATGTTTTTGTGTCAACATCACTAAATGAGCATCACAAGATCTCAGTGAACTTTGATTTCCATTTTGATGGGCTTTACGTTTTTTGCAAGCCCAAAATTCACAGATACTGAATAGTACAATATTCAAAATGTAGAGGGTGGAAAAAAAGCCTTTATTAAAATGTAAATTAAACTATTTATTATTTCCATCATTTTAGGAAAGACCGTTGGTAAAAAAAGATCGCTGTAAGACGTTTTTTGGACAGTGTCATTGTAGATACCTTGGAGCAGGGAGGGGAACCCTACTCAAGCCTAATTTGTTCCCCTGTGCGACCAGTTAAAACATGGCGCTTGAGTTAGTCACACACAAATTATTGTCTCTCTTCTTTATTGCTCCACAGGTATGTAAAACTCAGTGTTAAATCATTATTTTGATGCTGACACACTGTTAGAGATGTTTGAAGCATATGTACTTGGTGGTATGTAACACTGATAACTGTAGAAAAAAGTTGGAAATAGTTTGCGTCTGCCTATTTGGTGCTTGCGGTTATTGGTTAGGGAGTGCATTTGTCATGTTGTAAATGACAACTGCAAAGGGCTGGAGAGGTAACAGTATTGCACGTTAATAGTTACAGTATTCATTCCTTTAATTACTTTTGTTAAAATGAATTCTTTGAAGTATGTAGGCATGTGGTATTATACTTTATTTCACATCATAGTCGTCACCAGATGGCAACAGCCAGTGAAGGCACTGAATAATTCCAAAGTTAATGAAAGCTGTAAGTTTACATTAAATTTTAGATTTTATTTGTTTTTTTATACTGCACTTCAAGTTGTGGATATATTGCACTTAAGGGGCATTAAAAGTGAGATAAAAGTGAGATAAAATAAGAGAAATGTGTATGTAATTTGAAGTCCAGTAAGTAACAGCTGTGAGGTGCCATTGTGTCCCTGTCTGTGTTTTGTTTTGGTTAGCCATGTGCTTGTGTCCATGTGTTGTGTTTTGCCACGCTCTAGCCCGCCTCATCAGCTGTGTCTCATTTCCTGTCACTCCCCATGTCAGGTGTTGCTGGTTACGTGTTCCCTATTTAGCCTTGTGTGTTTCCCTCAGTCCTCGCCGGTTATTGTAGTCTTCCATGTGGTCATTCATGTCGTCTACACCGCGGCGTTTATCGTGTCTTATCTTAGCCGAGTCGTGTTATCCTAGTCCTTCCTTGTTTTCTAGTTTTTGTTGCTGTGTTTGCGTCTTGTTTAATAAATTCCTTTTTGTTTATACTCGCTGCACTTGCTTCCAATCACCCTCACTTCGTGACAACAGCCTGATGTTTTGTGCTGCGAGGCATTTATTTTATTTTTGATAAGAGAACTTTGTTTCTTGAGAAATGTTTTAAATGTGTTTTCATATTTGATAACCTATTAAAACATGGCGCTTGAGTTAGTCACATTCAAATTATTGTCTCTCTTCTTTATTGCTCCACAGCCACTGTGTAGTGAAACTGCTATCACTTCAGGTACCTAGGCCTGAGGCCGGTAACATAAACAGTTTAACCCGTCAGTATATGTAGCGCCACATGGGTGCACCACTAATTACTCTTACTGAAGTGTTCCCATCACATTCTAAAACACGTTTTAACTCCTGACAGAACAATTTATTGGGGCTTAAAATTTCAATCAATGCACTATGACAGTCAGAGCTTTTAAATTTATACTTCTTTACATTCGACCGTAAATCACACAGTACACTGCAGAGCATAACACATCCAGTGAAGAAACACGCTTGCTGCTCGTCATACAGTGCTGTATAACAAACTTTGTCATTTTGAGCAACTATCAGCCATTCTTTGACCTGCATCAAATCAAATGACAGTCAAATGTATAAACAATGCAGTTTCCCAGCAGTGGGTTTGAGACAGTGGAATTCAGCAATTCAGCTTTGAGAGTTTTTTGGGTTAAGTTTAGTTGGGTTTTCAATAAATTTGTGTTAAAATTGGAAATTAAACAAAGCTAATCTTATAAACACTCTTGATGGTCTATGTTTCCACTGGCCTCCTGAAAGTGTTGCTCTGAAACGGCAGCTCTGCAGCTCTGCAACCACACAGATGAGTTCTTGAATTTTATTGTGGAAAGCTGGCAAACCCCATTAAAGGTTAATTGTTTTAGTAACTGTGATCATCGGGAGATCACAGATTTGATTCCAGGTGCGCAGTGGTGGCCTAGTGGTTAGGGACTTGCCCGTGTAATAGGAGGACTGCAGGTTTATTGCCCAGGTTTTACTGAGGTATCTTGAGGAACATACAATCCCGCTACACTGTTGATAGCTGCACACTGCTCTACATGTAAAAAGGTTAAATAAATAGGGTGACACTGTGCTGTGGTGCACTTTGTATAATGGGATATGTTGACAAAAATGAGGTGACAGCTGCCTGTTCCCAGGGAATCTCAGAGAATGTGATTGGCTTTGCTCTCTCCAGGTGGGGGAATGGCTCTGCCTCTCCCTACATCACTCAACACAACACTAGACATAACTATTCAACATAACAAAGATGGCAGTTAGCATTCTCCTCCAAGCATGTTAAGCTGTCCCATGACACTGCATTAGCTGCAGTTGGAAAAGGACATGATGGTGCTTCATATGACTTCTGAAAAGCTTATGATAGCTTTTAATTAGCAGATGGGAACTGGTTTGAATATTGTAAAATGACTTTGGGCTCTGCTTTTGAACAACATTATGTTTATATCTAGCAGATTTGAACCAGAGGGGACACTGCAGATGCTGAATTGCCCACAAAATTGTCATTTGAAGAGTTTATGTGCTTGAAGAGATGGATGGATGGATGGATGGATGGATGGATGGATGGATGGATGGATGGATGGATAGATAGATAGACAGATAGATGAGGGCTCAATCAACTAAGTGAGGCTCTATTCTCTGTCACTGTTCATTATACACCAATCAGCTAGAACATTAAAACAGGTGACAGGTGAAATGAAAAATACTGTTAACTTTGTTGTCTCATTACAATGGCAACAGTCAAATGATAGTATTACTTAGGCAGAAAGTGAACCTTCAGATCTTGAAGCTGATGTGTTTGAAGCAGGAAAAAAATCTTAAGCATCTGAGCCACTTTCATATGGATATTGTGATGGCTAGAGCCATTTTTTGAAAAAGGGCTTGGGTTTCTTTACTCAAGAGTCAAAAGTCTTACCTATTTCCTCAAACCTCAGTACTAATAAGACTAAGTGACTCAGGGGCACACCACTCAAACAGAGGCACATCTTGCATCCTGAAAACATCTAGTGCTTTTATATGGTGTTTCATTCTTGGAAAGGACTGATGAGATGTCCTTTGATTCCTAGAACATTTCAGTTCAAATAGCATAGCTGACTCTAACCTTATTTTGTGAGGTTTAGTTTGCTTTTTAAGACAGAACGATCTCCTTGGGCAATGGGAGAAGCCATGGTTGTCTCGTGAACTGCCCTGTTAACTTCAATCCTGCAAAATTAGATTTCATTCTAAACCTAATTTCTCCATTTACTACCTTAGCAGTTCAAAGAATTTGACATAGCATTTGGGGTGAAGGGCCTCTATTATGTAAAAGTGGTCTACAAACAACATTTACATTATTAGAAAATAGGGAATAATGGGATTATCGTTTTCACAAGCAAAACATTCATTTAATCCATTACAGATCACCAAGAACATATTAATATACATATTTTGAAATTGAATTAGGTAGGCTTACATTTAAACAACTGAATCATAAGTGGAGTTTCCAAACCCCTCAATGAACCCCTTGGTATAATAGGAATGTGAAGAAAATGAAAAAGAACAGCAAGACATAGCCAGCAATAACACTCTCAATTACAGACACACACAAACACATTAATGTATTATTTTATCTTTATTTGACTTAAGATGGGTGTAACTCTGTCCCAGCCTTGTATGTAGCCTTCCTGTTTATTTACCTTTGTCACATGTACCGGTGTTCCTGCCTTAGTTCTGCCCTTTAGTGTGCTCTGCTGTCTCTTGTCAAGTCAAGTCAAATAGACTTTAAGTATCATTTCAAACATATACAGTTCACACAGTACACAGTGAAACAAAATAACATTCCTCCAGGACCACGGTGCTACATGAAACACAGGACCACAAAAACTATGCAAAGATGTGCAAACATTGCAGGACAGTGCAAAGACAGACAGGTACAAACGAGCGACCAGTCCACAGTTATGGTTCTACCAGGTGCATGATGTGCAAAGATGCAATAATGTGATGTATACAGTGACACAGGGAGTAGGAAGAATGTAGTCTATGTCGCCGCCCTGTCTCGGGTGTTCAGTGTTACATGTAGCTATATACACCCTTGCGTTTGGTTTGGTCCTTGTCTGATATCTGTTATTTATTTGTTGTTACCAGTGATGTTTGCCCTGTTGTCTGTGCTTTGTCCCTTAGCCTTGTTATTCCGTATTTCGTCCTTGTTTGTGCTCTTTAAATAAAACTGTTAAAACTTGTGAATACTTCCAAGACTACAATTCATTACAATGGGCTACAGGTACTTTATTAAAGATAAAGGCCCCAGGAGGGGTTCTTCACATACAACCACAAAACCACAGAATAATTAAGTTGTTTTCTTGTATTAATAAGATTTGCAAGTGTTAAAACATTTAAAAGTTGAAAGAACATTCACATAATTGGAAACATTCTAGGAGGAACACTTAATCGTTTGGCAAAAAAATCTAATTTACACAGTCTCCCACTTAACCAAGACGACTCCACTGGAGTCTAATCTTAGCTTCTTTCATTTAGAACTGCAGCTGCAAAGCTCATGTTGCTAACAAACTTTAGAACAGCCAATAGTATTTACCATAATAACATGCCCAAACCTTCTCTCAGCCCACGTCCAGCTCTTCATTAAGGTGGTGCAGAGAAGGTGCTTTAATCCACCGTATGACTCACTCTGAGCTTCACACTGTTTCTGAACGCTGACTAAAGCCAACGTTAGACAACAGGATCACCTCAGGAGTAGCAGTGCTGATCTAAACTCTTTGAATAACAGCCCTGGCGTTGTCTGAAATGGTTGTTTGTAGTGGTGAGGCTGTGATGAAGTCATGCTGTCTCCTTAACTGCATCTACAAGTCTGCACCACGTTAATGAAGAGCTGGAAGAGGTTTGAGTGTGTTGAGAGTTGTTTTAGAGATGTATTTACAAAAATTTAGGTGACAACTGACTTCTACTCTGAAAAATTATCCTCTCCATTTCTAAACTAAAGAAGAAACAGTTGGACTCCCAACAAATCTTGGCTGATTAACTACACACCCCATTTCCAGAAAAGTTGGGATATTTTCCAAAATACAATAAAAATCTGAGATATGTTAAATCACATGAATGTTTATAGAACTGGCAAATGTACAAGGAAACGATTTTCAGTAGTTTTACTGACCAACTTAATTATAAACACTTGATTTACACAAATGTAGAGCATAAAGGCTGCAACACACTCAAGAAAAACAAGTTCAATTAAGATTGAAAAGGCTCAGCCTTTGCAAGCAAGATGAATTGTGGCTCAACCCTTTGGCCAAAATTCGTGAGAGAGATGTTAATCAGTTCAAAAGAAGCATTTTGAGCATTTAAAAAAAACAACAACAGGCGTTGAGTTCTCTGTGCCAAAGATAAAAAGAGAATGAGTGATTTGTGCAAAAGCCAACATCTGTGATAGTATTGGGGTGCATCAGTGACCACAGCATGGGTAGGTTGCATGTATGTTAAGGTACCATGCCACTTATTCTGAGGTGTATGTTAGGATTTTAGTGAGACTGATTTTTCCATTGGCGGCACGGTTAGCACTGTCGCCTCACAGCGAGAACGTCCTGCGTGGGTTTCCTCCAGGTGCTCTGGTCTCCTCCCACTGTCCAAAGGTTGCAGTAGGTTGATTGGATACTCTAAACTTGCCCATATGTATGAATGTGTGAATTAATGGTTCTCTGTCTATGTGTTGCCCATTGATGGTTTGGCCTCCTGTCCTAGGTGAACCCCGCCTTAGGCCTGCAGTCAGCTGGGATTGGCTCCAGCTTACCTGGAAATGGACGAAGCAGTTTAAAAGATGGATGGATGGAGATTTTGCCATCAAAGTGACTTCTTTTCCCAGGACAATTTCAGACCACATTCTGCATGGGCTGCAACAGTATATTTTAATTTAAATAAATATTTATATAATTCTATAAAAAAAACTATTTTTACCTATAAAATATAGGTGTCAAGTTTTAGAAGCTTTCAATTCTGCCTGAAATACTGAGAAAGATAGCATGATTATCTTAAGGTTGCAAATATAAAAATGTGAAATGTGAAAACTACATAACCATTTGCATTTCTCTTTTAGAAAACCAAACGCACCATTGCTTTAAAGAACCTGAAGGAATATTGTCTGTATGACAATATAATTCTTAGTTGAGTAACATGCCGCCTTTTCAGTGCAGAGTTCACCCGTAGAACACATGGCGGGGCTTCGGTGGGTTTTCCGCTGAGCAGTTCTTCCTTTAATTCTGATGGGGAATAAGTGGAAACAGCGCCATCTGGTGACAAAAGATTCGTCTGCGTGGCGTAAAAATATCTCCTACGCCAAATATGTGCGACGGGAAGGTCGTAAACCGCATGTGAAATAAAGCCGGTGCGGCTGTCAGAGTTTAAAATGTCGGTTTTCCACGACGAGGTTGAAATAGAAGATTTTGAATACGACGAAGAAACGGAAACGTATTATTTTCCGTGTCCGTGTGGAGACAGGTTCGCCATCACCAAGGTGAGTGTGGAAATATGGAGCTTTTAGCGACATGCTAACTTAGCTAGCTCGTTAGTCAGCTAATGATTTAGAAACTTTATTATTTACCAAAACAGGTGTCATTCTTTAAAATAAAAGCTAAAATATTAGACAAACCGTGTCCTATAACTTCTCTCGTAATTAGTCCTGTGAAAACTCGGTAAGGCTAAGTTAAGCTAATTCTAAATGAAGCTGCCTCTTGATATTTAGACCAGCTTCGAGAAAGACACCAGTAGTTTACTAAAAGTGACATTTTTCCTTGGTCGTAAAGCGAAACTTAACCAGCTGTTAAAAGTTAATGTATACACATGTAATTACGACGTAAATAAAGCCAGAGTAGGGTAGTGTGATGTGAAAATCTTGCCACAGTGGAGCTGAAGGGTACCAGACGTGTGGGTTTTTTTTTTTTTTTTTTTTTTTTTTTACAGAAAAATGCTTTTAAAAACACTGGCTGGCTCCTGAGACTTGAGCTCTACAAAAAGGTTTTGCTCTAAAGTGTTGTTTTTAAATACAGGCACCTATTTCTTTTAGATTTACTGCTGTTTTACCAAGATAAACAGCACAAATCAGAGGACAAGTGCTGATTCCCTGCTGCCTTTAAACACTATGTACAATGGCTTCATTTTTAGTTGCTGACATTATGATCCCTGGATTTTTAGTTGCTGACATTATGATCCCTGGATCATACAATACCAATTTAAAGAAATCAGAGTCTTTCTTTTCAGGGCATCATTTCACAAAAAAACACTCTCAACTTATTTTTTTACTACTTGTTTTACTTTATTTTTAACGTTGCAACAATTCAGTTATTGCAAAAGTTGTTGCTTTAAACTGGTATATAAAACACTGCTTTATACTTTATACTGTTTATAACACAAACAAGTCACCGGTTAATCAAATTTAGCACTATTTAACCATTATTAACATGGCAAAACTTACATGACACATTTAGGTTCATTTGTCTTTCGGAATAGTAAGTAAAATGGCTATATTTTGTTCTATTATGACCCCAGCTTCACATCACTGCTAATTTTAAGAAATCTGAATCAGTTTCTCTTTAGTGAACTTCTTTATATCGACCTGTAGTGAATGGCATTTCTTTAGTAATAGTTCAATTATGGATATATGTTGAAAGATAAAGGGAATTGCTCTTTAACTGTTTCAGGCCTCCGTTTCTATTCAGCTTGGTATTCCTTCTCTTTTTTTTGAAGGAGGATCTGGAGAATGGTGAGGAGGTGGCCACCTGCCCGAGCTGCTCGCTTATAGTTAAAGTAATTTATGACAAGGCAAGTCAATTGGTTATCATTTTCAGACTATTTGTATCAAGACCCTGTCACATTTTGCTGCCCGAGGTGCAGTTGACCTCAGATATTGCATATGCAGAGACATTTGCATAATCAGTCAGCTAGAAGTGGGAAAGCTGCTCCAGACAACAATGAAAAGCAAATAAAATGTTACTTTGGGTTTCTGCAGGTTTCAAGTTAATTTAAGACTTTTTTAGACAATGAATGAACATGAATGCAATTTAAGACTTTTCGTTGGGTAATGGCAGATGTTTGCTGTTGATTTTTTTTTTAGGCTGGCTTTGTTTTTCTGACCTCCCATGAAACTCTAATACCTTCGTTAGTGGGCAGTAGTGGTCTAGTGGTTAGGATATTGCTCTTGAGACCTGAAAGTCTGAAGGTCCCGGCCCGGGCAGCACTGCTGAGGTACCCTTTAGCAAGGTACTGTCCTGCTACACTGCTCCACGGGCGCTATTGATAGCTGCCCGCTGCTCCACATGTGCATGTGTGATGGGTTAAATGCAGAGGTCACATTTCGTGGTGCCTGATTTTGTGCACAATGACACATCACGTTCACTTCACACCTAAAGTTCTTAATTCGAGCTTTTTCTTGCACAAGGTGAAAGGCTTCAAATTTCTTATCTTAACAATCTTCCAGCATGAAATGTGCTGCTCTCAAGGCAGATCTTGTTGAACTTGCACATAGTAAAGGAAGGTAACGTTAACATATTTTTTTAGATGAAGCTATTTTTTGATGAGGAGCCCCCACACAAAACCGTAAACTGACATACTAGCTGCTGGATGCGTGCTAATAAATTCAAGCTGGGCTAAACAAATGCTTTAATGGTTCTTGGTTTTGTGTCTGTTTCATTTTGGAGTTTTGTTATAGCATAATATATATACTTTCCCCCCAAAACCATACTTAAAAACCTGACTTGGGTGATGCTGCTTTTAAAAAGTCAGGTCAACTTTTTAATCCACTCTATTTTTAAGACTGATCAGGATTGTATTTAAGACATTTTAAGGTCTAAAATTCAGACTACTCGAATTTAGACTTTTCATGGGCTCATAGAAACCCTTAAATTCCCTTTTAATGATGGTCAACTCTCACTGTTCTGTAAGTATGATCATCTACTGTTGTGGTATTTGTGTCACTGCTTTCTCAATGAGTAGACGATCCTTTGAGGTCTTTTCTGCTGCATGTCATGTAGAAGGCAGGGCAGGTGGAGTACATATTCACATGTCTGAACACTGTTCTTTACTATTGCAGGAGCAGTTTATGTCTGGTGAAGTCATCAGTGTACCTGCTGCATCTGAAGCTAAACTGGAGGTGGCTTAGAGAGGATGGTTCATCAGCTGAAGATTGATCCAAAGATCTTGCAAGAATATCTGGGCCTGATGCCCTCAGCTCCACTACTACAAACTAACTCAACTAACTGTATTTGCAGAACTACAGCATGGAGAAACTAACACATCGGATCTCTCCGTTCTCATGCTCTCATGACATTTGCAATGGCAGCATTTTGCACATGGACAGTCGATTAAAGTTACTTTTATAGGTATTTATTTTTAATATCATAGGTAGCTACAATTGTTGAATATGTTTTATATTTGTACAATAAATTTTAGGGAATTTGAAGTTGCTTGTAATTGTTAGATGTGAACAGCAGGGGATGTTGCTGAATCATCAGAAAAACAGGCATTTCCTTACTGGGTTACACTGCTCACCTTGAACGTCCACTTACAAACGGGTTTGGGGAGTAACGAGCCACACATTGTTGCAGGGAATGTACCGCCATATAAGAAAGTTAGAATAAAAAAAAATGACACACTGACACAGCATTTATTTGCAGTAGGAAGGCCTTCACAACTGATTACTCCCCAGTCATGTGACCTTTAAATGTTGAGTAGTTTACAGGTAATGGCCAAACATCGCATTGTTACCTAGACAAGATAATTTTAAGGAAACAGTATTTAAATATGAAATGTTAAAGACTGATGGTTACATTCAAATCTAAAGGGGACTGTCCACAGGAAGCACAATAGCAATGTACTTATGAAGCAAACATCGCATATCTAGATCCCCTGTTGTCATCTGCAGGACTCATAAAAACATCACATATAGTGGACTTTGATATGCAGTTTATTGCTTACCAGGAGAATCGTAACTATCCAAGTATGTTTGTACATGTAGAAATCTAGGAGTGCTTACAGTAAACCCAAACATGATTAAAAAAAAACCCTGCAAAAATCTAATATCAGGTGGATTAGAGAGGAGGAGATATAAAGATCCATTATCACAGAAAACCAAGTTGTCTTTGTTTTGAAATGAGTTGGACGAGTTGGAAATAAATTACGGAATGTAAATACCATTCACTCCCCAGTCCATGCAAAGCCAGACCATTGTCGGTTCATGGTCCATGTGATGTCATGCAATCCAACACATTTACACATATGTGCCCATTTAACCTGCAGCAATTTAGCCCCACCCATTCATGCTAATGTTATAAGGGCTGTTTATCCACAACTGCTTTCTGAACGGGGTGTAATGAAGCACAGCCAGGCAGAAGATGTACATGTGTCAGTCTTGTTGGCACAATTACAAGAACAGCCTGTTAAGTTCTAGGGTGTCCAATGAAAAATGCTGAATGGCACTACATTTGGTATACTACACATCAAAAGCTTTGACATTTTGTGAAACACTGACCCAGTCTGTTATAGGCACAATAATGATAGTTTCAGCAATTTGACAGCATGTCTTAGCAGCACCTGCTTACTCAACAGCCAAGAATGAGAATCGAGGTGATGCTGAAATGCCTGACCATCACCTTTATGGAGTTGCTTTCCACAAACAGGGATTAAGCCTTGTCCTAATTCTCCATTCAATGGGAAATGCAGAACTAGCCTTAATCCCGGTCTGGAAATGTACCCATGCCAAGTTAACTGAACCTGCTCATTGAACTGTTTTCCCAGCCTTGACACATAAACTTCAACTCAGTAAGGGGTTGTATAGTTGGATCAGGTGTGTTGGGAGCAGTGAAAATAATCTAGGGGTGTATTACACAAAGTAGAATCTCGGTCAGCAAGAAAGCTTAAGCCCAAAGTTGAGGGTGGTCCAGTAGGAATGAACTCTCTTCCTATTGGACATACTTGACTTTGGGCTTATATTATTATCTGGCTAAGTTGAGAAATCTTGATTTGTGAAATACCCCCTGAACCAGGGATGGCACACACTGCTTTGGGCCTACGTCAGGCCAGGCGACCCAAGTACACACCCAAAACACACACACACACACTGTCTCCAGTGCATCTGTGCTAAACAGGGCCGCCAGGGTGACAAGTTTACGTGATTGCAGTTTAAGGCAAATGGCGTAGGTGAAAAAACCCTATGATTTCACATTTTTTAAACTTCTGATGCTGGGCGCCCGTGGAGAGCAGTCGTGCCTCGCTGACGTCACCCCGCAGCCCTTCGGCGAGTGGAGCTGAGTGAGCAGCAGCAGAAGGTAACGTGGGGAGGCAGGGCGCTGTGAAGAGCGAGCTGACTTCCAAGGCCTGGGAGGGAGAGAGAAGCGAAGGACGAGCTCGGGCGGATTTTTTTTGTCGTGCGCAAAACTTTCAAGCAGAGGCTCCAGAGCCCATCGGGACGATTCTGAACCTCACGCCGCTGCCCTGAACGCTCGAAGCGACCTGCAAGGTGAGCGCCTCCGGTGTGAAATGGACGTTAGCTAGCTTTGTAAACTTCGCGTCGCTTAGCTCGGCTCCGTGTGGCAGCTTGATGGGAGGTGCAGTCGGGGCTTTTTTAAACGCGGCTCGCTCAAAATCTGAAGGTGGGAGATCTATATTTAGGGGGAACAAACTCTGAAATGAGAACGAGTTTCCTCGACATGAAGTTAAAGCGTATCGGAGAGGAAGGAGAAAAGCTGTTCGGGGGTTGCTTTTTTTGCCCATGCGGTTCGCCGATATCGGGCACGTAGCGAGGCTTTTGTGTGCCCGCGCCACGGTGGCTAACGTTAATACAATGGCCAGGCAAATGGGGGGGTCAGCGCTCTGGTGGTGCTTCGCTTTGTGGTTAAAAATGACCGCTTCGCCTAACCAGAACACCGTCTACTGCTGGTTTTTCGCCTCCGTGTGGGCACCGATCCGTTTCTGTTCTCGGACTGTGTTTATCCGTTGCTAGCTGCACATTCCCGCACCATCAGCTCTGGAGCGAGACCGCGCGTCAACACCGTGAACACGCCGGTTTCTGCTGCCGGACACATTTCTAAATGTGAAAGTAAGTTTGGCTGTGATTTCTCACCAAGAGATGAAGTGACAAATGTGGTTTTGGTTATCTGCACTCACTGGTGGGACCGCTGCTCTGATGTGAGGACTTTTAGGGACGGGGTTGTGGTGTGTGGCCTCTCTCTGGGAGGCTACACGTAGCCTCGTTTTGTTCCTACTCGTGCTCAGCGGCTTCACTGATGCTCCCCGCGGTGTTTTTTTTTGTTAGAAGTCGTATGAATTCATATTCAATAGCTGTATTATATGTAAAAACTGCCATAAAGCAGAAAACGACGTTTCCATCCAGTCTTTTTCTTTGTAAACACCTGTTTTGTGGTCGTGTGCTCTTTCTCCGTTGACACGCCTGTGGAAGCCTGACAGACATTTAGCGTGATGAAAGCGGGACGCGTCCAAATAAACAGAGGCAGGTTCAAGTCAGAGATGTGTACTTTCTCTCTGCTTATCCCCACATGAGAGTATTTGGGATGATTTGCCAATGTTTCTTTTGACGTGGATGTACTTCATGGGCTACAAACGTCTAGAGGCGCTTCATACCGCTGTACGCTGCACTCCACACTTTAGTGTAGACTCTGCTGGGGTGAGGGTTTTTTACTGATCCGTCTAGCTGTTGAAATTACTCTGTCTCTGAGTAAACTCTTTGTTTTGTGCTCTGTGCTTGATAACAGAACCAAGAACTATGGATGCGCCAATCCAGAGGTTCTCAAATCTGTACCTTGAATCTGTGTTCCACTCTTGGATTTTGTAATCACCAGTAGTTACTGTACTGTTGATATAATTTATTGGTCACCTAGAGTCATATACACTGACGATAACAAAATCCAGGACTGGAATATGGATTCAAGGTCTAGATTTGAGAACCTCCACCAATCCAACTTTTTTTCAGTCTCAGTATCGATACCTGGCCGATACTAAGTACCAATTTGATACCAGTGTTTATTAAGCTATCTGTCTCACTGTGTGGAAGAGACTGGGATGTAAGGCAACATCAAGCTTGACCTAAACGTTGCTTTCCGAACTCAGTAAACTCAGATTCAGAAAGCTTTTTTGATCCCAGAATAAATTGTTGACATTGAAAACAAAATCTAACATGCATATATACTGGTGTAAATCACAAGTTTCATCACAGTTCAATCTGATCATTTTGGCCAACGATCTGATACATTTTTGTTACCTTAATTCGTAGAGACGTAATATGTTTTGGGGCGATTCGATACTGGAGTCTACAGTCAGCAGGAAATGAAGGAATTTCACACAATCTGCTACATTTCCATGAGCACATGTGCAAACAAGTAATAATTTGAGCATTTTATTATTAAAGGACCAATGTAGAAGTCCAGTCAAAAGGAAAAGCATCTTCTCAGTACAAAACACACAGTGAAATGGAATGAAATGTATTGTGGAATGAACACATTGATTTTATGCATTGCATCGATGCCTCAGGTCGAACATTTACATTTATTCATTTGGCTGACGCTTTTATCCAAAGCGACTTCCAAGACATGGAGCACTCTAGTGGGATGGTACCTTGTTCAAGGGTACCTCATTAAGTGCCTGGGCTGGGATTTGAACCTGCGACCTTTAGGTCCCAAGCACAATGTCCTAACCACTAGGCCACTACTGCCTACTACTTGTTTTAAGTACTAGAGAGACCCCATCAGAAACAAATTTCTTGTGTGTGCAAACATATGTGGCCTAGCGGTTAGGACACTGCCTTTGGGACCTGAAGGTCGCAGGTTAAGACTTTTTTTAGACAATCATGAATGCAATTTAAGACTTTTCGTTGGGTAATGGCAGATGTTTGCTGTTGAGGCTTTGTTGTTCTGACCTCCCATGAAACTCTAATACCTTTTGTTAGTGGGCAGTAGTGGCTTAGTGGTTAGGATATTGCTCTTGAGACCTGAAAGTCTGAGGGTCCCGGCCCGGGCAGCACTGCTGAGGTACCCTTTAGCAAGGTACTGTCCTGCTACACTGCTCCCCGGATTCTGTTGGTAGCTGCCCGCTGCTCCACGTGTGCACGTGTGATGGGTTAAATGCAGAGGTCACATTTCGTTGTGGTGCTCAAGTGTGTTCACAATGACAGTCACTTTCCTTTCCAAATTGTCACCTTCACTAAACTGATTCAGATTTTGGTTGATGTATCCATACAGATCCATTCATTGTTACACACCTCTACAGATCACTACTTCTTGGATAGTGAAGAGTCCGTTGTTGAAGGAGTAGCTCACTGAAAAAACGACTGTAGCGTTTTTGACGTCCAAAGTGCACATCTTTAGTTGTGCAGTGGAGCTACAAGGCAGATGCTGAAGTTGTCATAGGCTTCCGTTTAGGAAGAAATAGGATTTCTAGCTTTAAGAACCAAAGCTTAACATCAAACATGTCTTAGCTGACTAATTAAAAAATGGGAAGTGATTTACATTTTTTTAAAAGTCATTCTTTTGTGGAGTACATGTTCATGGCAAGTAGACTTCAGTACTGTGGAAAGGAGTCCTATTTAAAATGACTGGACTTGCTTTTGTCAGCTGTCAGGCTGCGAGTGCTGCACGTGGTGCAGTGAATGATTTGTGCCTCATCTGTGTAAATGGCATTAGATTTAACATAAGCTCTGAGCCCAGCCTCTGTTGATGTACTCTGTGCTGCTTTTGCCCCAGCTTGGGGGTCAGCCAAGCCCAAACATTATCCTTACTCTGTGTTTGAGCTTCACAATCCCGACCTGTTGCCTTTCGATCTTCGTGAATAGAGCCCTTTTCCTCGCTTTCCTTGAAGGCTTCTTCAGTGATCAGATGGTGTGGAATGCTGTGGCTTTTCCCAGTATCAGTTCACACATTGTTATGGTGTTCACGTCCATATTATAAGTTTATTATTATTGTAGCTGGTGTTTTGTTGGTGTGAGGTTGTTTTTATTGGAAGCTAGATTCATTTGTTTATTTGGATGGTTTTTTGTTGTTCTGGTATGTTTAACCACCAAGTTTATATATTTAGGCTGGGGTGAAAATGTATATAAGGTAAAGTTTATAGAAAACAATGCTAAAGAAAAGACTGTGATGCCCGTACTGTTGCCTACCGAGGTGTAGAGACATAGATTCCATGCTGGGACAAATACCAACACTGTAATAGAATCAGTCATTCCTTATAGGGTCAAGGCTGGATGCCAGTCATTTTCTTGCAGGGAAACTAATAATGCACTGTATGTATTGGGCATTCACCTCTTCATGGATTCTGGATTGTTTTCCAATTCCAAAAAGCCACTTTGTCCAAACCTAGATGCTGTCCCTTCCCCAAATAGATGGACCAATCCTACTGCAGTGGCATCATTTGTCTTGGCACAGGTATTGAGACTGCATTGCTGGCCCAATTCCTTGAATTGTAGTCAGAAAGATGTTTGTGTCATGATCTGCAAGGTTCCAAGTACATTCTTGGAAACTACATTTCTGTAAGAAATGTGTTGTCCTGGGGCTGATTACACCCAAAGTAATCTATGCTGCTACCTGCTTGCACAATGGAAACACTCTAAAATGTTCTAATTTTAATAATGTGTATATTAGATCAAGGCATAAAATGTTAGACCTTTTCACCCAGCCCTGCTATCAGACGTTTGGATTGGTTATTGAGGCTTTTGGAGGACTGTTATAACTGTGTGTATCCTCATACATGCTTAGCCCCATCACCGCTTTGTAGAAATCTGTAGGCCATGTGAATCCATTAGCAGCTCTCCGCTTGGAGAGCAGGGGGCAGAGTGGTTAGCGGCTTAGCGTGTGTGGATGATGCATATTTCATTAACTGTCTGGGAAAATGTAGCGCCTCAATATTTCATTGGGTTTATGTGCCTCATCAGTGCCAGGAAAAAAGAATGGAACTCCCTAAAAATAGTTGCTGCTAAAAGTTTCTGTGAAGGGGACAAATTGTTGTAGTCACTGAATACCACATATGGCTCCACATTCATTTCAAAAGAGAGATCGGTCGAAACGCTGGCTCACCAGAATAGTCTCTCTTCGGGGTGGCTTGACGGTTCGTTTTTCAGACCGGCCTTGGATATTATACAACTCTTGGATGCCCTTTCTTTTGTGTTACAATCCAATTTGGGGCAAACCATAAGCTGTAAAATGCGAAAAGAAATAGCAAAGTCACATGGGCCAATAGCAAAGCATTTTATGTTTACCACATTCTAAAACAAGAAATGGGCTTCCTGAATAAGGCAATAGCAGTCAGAACATAAGGCTGACCTTGTCTATAACTAGCTTGATAATATGAGCTTCCCAAATTCCCCATTTGTTTTTTACAATATGCAAGCAAAAGAAAAGTCTTCTGATGCACTTTCTTCCGTACTCTAACTGTCTCGACGATCTGGGAAAGAACAGAAACTCACCATCCTGCAGGGGTGCCAAAACAGAAAGAAAGCTATGCCGAATTATCAAAACAACTAGCTGTTCCTGTAATTATCTTTAATAAATATACTATGTTCATTTTCCACTGTTATACTACCTGAATCCATTTGCACTAAGCATCAGCACCTCACCCCCCCATATTTTAGGCATCTGGAACTGTATATAATACTCTGTGCTTATCTTGTGTTTTACTTTTGTAAATGTACTTCCTAGATATTTTATATATGTTATATATTTTTTTGATTTTGTGTTTTATATTCCTATTTTTTGTCTTAAGGCATCTAAAAGGTTTTGCTCCAAACATTTCATTGTATTCGTACAGTGACAAAGTTATCTTATCAAACTTCCAGGGATAAACAAGAAAACCCAACACAAGTCAAACGAAATGGTGTTGGTCTTGATGCTTTCGACACAGGGCTTTTATGTCCACAGTCCCTCAATCAGCTGCTGTCAGTTAGCCAATCAGAATTTTCCTGCTCAGTCTTCTGTCTTCTTACCACCAATCAAAAAAAAAAACAAACACCTGGATGGGGCAAGTAATATTAGTTTCATTTGTCAAATGAAGGACTTTGTTTGTTATTCCTGAACAGGTCACTGAGGATATTGGGCGGACAGCAGAGAATCTGTCATTGTTCTTAATATTCTCTGCAATGCTAGACAACAATGTTAGTGTGCTGTATTGCACAAGTTGTAGCACTAGAGTTTCTTATTACTCAAAGTAAGAAGGTCCTGGGTTCATTTTCAGACAAGGTTGCCTGGATCTATTCTGTGTGGAGTTTGTGTGGATGTTCTCCCAGTGGCTGTGAGAGTTTCTGCCAGGTGCTCTGGTTTCCTCCCACAGTCCAAGGACAAGTACATCAGATTAAATTTTCCCTAGGTGGGCCTTCATGTGAGTGCATTTGTGTGCATTTGCTCTGGGACAGACTGGTTTCCCTGCCTTTCACACTGCGGTGAGCTCCCGCACCCCACGTGACCCTGACTCTGAAAAGTGGCTCGGACAATAAATGCACACACTTTAGTGTGTGTTGATCTTTTGTTGTACTTCTTATTAGATTTGACACTTCTCATAGAAACTTGACACCTGTTAGGCTTATGCCTCGTGCTGGTTGAGAGTGGCAGCAGTCCCCAGTGACCGTAATTTATTTAGTGCAAACCAAGCAAGACACTAGTATTTCCACGCATGAACAACTGAAATAGTGAATCACATTCTAAAATCCTGGCTGTTGAGCTGGGCTGGTTGAATGCACTCGTGGGGGGTGGGCCACTGTGCGGTGTTGCGGGACATCTGGACAAAAACCTGTCTGGTGTACATTTTAAGACCTCTTTGAGACTACAACCTCACATGTCGCACGTCGGGAAAAAGCTTTGTGTCTTTGTCACGTTGCAGCTCTTGTGACCGTATGTACATGGTTTGCTTCTGCGTCCACTTCAGTGTTAAAGTGGTGTCGTTAGCTCAGGCTGAACCCAGTTTCACTAAGTTTTTTTGTAGAGCGTTTCTAGAAACCGTTGTGCTCATTTTGTTAAGTGGTTTCTAATTAATGTATGACCTCTTTATTAAAAAAAGTCTCTGATTCATGTAGTTGGAATACTAACGATAAGTGAAGGGATATTTTTGGCTTATGCATGTTCTTTTCTTGACGCCGTTGTCAGCAAAGATGGCATCTCATCTGCGGGTCTGCTGGGCATATTCCTCCATTTAAGCTGACTGTGTCAATGTCATTAAAGATATCAAAGATGCTGGAAGCATCTCTGGACCTTCTTGATGCCTGACCGTTTTGGTGTGCAAATAATTATGAATTATATAATGAAAATTTCAGCTAAAATGTACTTTACACAATGTTACACTTACTCTTGATGTAGTTTGGAATCCAAATGTTACTTCTTTAGTTTAGAACTTTAACTGTAAGGCCACACTGCTGGAACAATGTTACGATTGACCACTGTCTGACTTGTAAGCTATAAAAATGAACAAAACCTGATGGTGTGGCCAGTTGCTGAGGGCTGCCTTTTTAGACGATGTACAGGTGCCTCAGGAGTAGATTGCTGATTTAGAATCAGCGTTGGTGAGAACAATCATAATAAATGACCTAAGCGCTGTCCTCTACAGCTGTCGTCTAGTCTTAAATGACTTCCTGTGGTTTGAGTTCATTTTTAAAGCTCACAGTAAGTCATACCATGTCCTAAACCACATCAGCAAGTCTGCATCGCCCCCGTGAAAAGCTGGATCTAGTTTGAGCTGGCTGAGCGACATATTGCCGTGTTTTAATGGAAAGGATTTGGGTGCTGGCCTCATAGCTAAACTAAAGAAGCAAAAGCTGGACATAAAGCATGACTTGGCTGATTGGCTGCATCTGGGCTAGGTGGAAATGTCACTTCTTTGTTTTGGTAGCACAATCCATTGCATTAATCTTGAGTTCATCAAGCTAAAAACATATTCTTTCTGTTCTATCATGTAGCAAAGAACATATTGTAACTGTAAGAGAGCCACGTCATCCTTAAATGAATTTCCTCGTCTGTTTAAAATGGATCTGAAAACGGTGACGTGCCATATTTGCATGGGAGTCATGGCACAACCCTGTCTCACATTGGGAGCATGGGCTAAGGCCATTTTCTCTAAGCTCTTGTCAGATCTGAAAGCAACTGTGTGTTTTTACTAAGAGTCTTAACTATTATTTCTGCTTCATTTCCCCACATCCAACCCTTCATTACATCTGCCTTAGATATAGGTTTTTTTTGGAGTGCAGGGGGGGGAGGGTCTCTAGTGAAACCTATTTAACATTGAGGTCACTGATAAGACATCAAGGCTGGTTAAACCTCTGTTTGCGTCCACAGTAGATTGTAAATCCTTTTGAGTTAAAAAATTAGGGCCAGTTGACTTAAACTGTAGGCATCTCCTCATGCAATGGGGTCCCACTGTTTGTCTCTTGGATGTAATATTTAAAGCCTAGAAGAAGGACCTGTGTTAAAGCTCCTCTTTTCTTATCTTTGCTTTTTGTGACCAGTGTGCTGTGAACTTGGGGGGTATGACTTAATTTGGCATGCGTGGTGTCCGATCTACCAAAGAACCATTCTGAGGTTAAGGATCAGGCAGACACAGCAAGAGCAGGGGCCGACTTTGAGGAAGCTCTGCCAGCCGCGCCGTTCTAATGTAAAGGTAGTGCTAACGTGTATTAAACATACGGAGTCCCAAGTTTTCTCTGGGGAGATTCAAATCCTGCTTTGGCTACAGCAAAGGTTTTGAATGGCATTGACGACTAGCGATTCTAGCTAGTGAGGCTCATGCAGGCTTCCTATTGCCCAGATTCTGATTCACACTGCCCGATTTGCCTTATCTCTGCGGCAGAAGCAAAATTTAATGTAGCCTGAAGTAGGTGGAGGCAAACGGAGGCCGGCTAATCTGTTTCTTGGTTTGAAGATGATCAGAACAACAGGAAGGGCTATAAAAATTAATTTTAATTAATTACAGTAAAAATTACTTGCTGAGTCATCAATATTGGGTTTTATGTTTGACGTGAACTGTGACCACGAAGTTAGTAATGGAATAAGAACTTGGCTGTGATTCTCACCATGTGCCAATGCCTGTATCAGTGCTTCTATATAGATAAGCAAAAATCCAGTCAGCACATCCGTCAGTTGTTATCTTTGGGGCAATCACACAGGTCAATTTTTAGTGCCCATAACTGGCACATTATTTGTAATTAACAATTAATTGAATATAACATCAACTTTTGACATTTCCAGTAATCGATGAATGAGTGAAAGTGACTATTTGTCATTGTGAACACACTCGACCACCTCAACGAAATACAACCTCTACATTTAACCCATCACACGTGCACACGTGGAGCAGTGGGCAGCGATCAACAGCGCCCAGGGAGCAGTGTAGTGGGACGGTACCTTGCTCAAGGGTACCTCAGTAGTGCACGGGCCGGGACTCGAACTGGCGACCTTCAGGTCTCAAAGGCAGCGTCCTAACCGCTAGGCCACCACTGCCCACCAGTGATGTAGTGGGTGGAACACATGAGTCCATCATGGCTTTGATTAATCAGTCAAATCAAGTTGTGAAGAGAACATCATTTCTATAGTGAATTATTTCATGTTAATACACCAGTTCCTCTATTGCACAATGCTTTTCCAGACATTAAACATTATATTGCTATTTTGGTCAGCATGAACGCAGGAACCGCGAAAGAGCAATGCATAAAAACGCACACAGCAGCTTAAGTGATGATAAGGCACAGAAAAAGTAGTTTATGGTCCATTGTCCCCAGCCACATGAGACGCAGTGTCCTGAAGCATGCTTATTACATGTGAACCAGCAAGAATCATACCGGTTATAACCAAAAATATCCGGCCACATGCAAATGGAGTTAAAAAAAGTCTTCGCCCTGGAGAGCATTTTCCAAAAGCTCTCTTTTCAGTGACCTACAACAACTTTTTCATGTGGGTGTTTTCGTGTGGGTGGGAGGCCAAACCACAGAGTTAGGGAAAAAATCTCTGTAAACAGGTGGATGAGCAGCCCTGATAAATGAGTATAATTTAGCTGTTCGGTTTAGATGGAAATGCAGCTTGTTGCTTCTGCCCACTGTGTTTATTCTGTTTTGCAAAGTTAAAACGACGCTTAAAAGCAGACATGACATGATGTGCTATTTTAACTTTTGACAACAGGTTTAGTGTGTTTTAGGCAGTTAGACCGCTTTGCTGGGCTGCGGTGGATGCAGTTTGTTTACTCAGAGATGCTCACACAGAACAGTCATGCGGTCACGCCACGTGAGCTTGGGTTCGCATATAAAAAGCATGTTTTTGGAACTTAAGTTGCCGTGTTCCCATATTTTTGAGAGCTTAGGGTTAGCATAACCCAGGAGGGTCTCTGCTGTATGTGTTTTTTTTTTTGTTTTTTTTAAATTAAATTTATTTAAGTGTTCAGATGTCAAGTCAACTAACTGATTAGACTTGTTTAGAACAACTGTTTATGCACTGTCATTTAATATCATTATAACTAATGTGGTCCAAACTAGCAGTATAGCTGACCAAAAACTAACACTAACTCACAGTGCCCCAGGCATATGGTCAGCACACCCGTTGCCAGGGAGGAAGGGAATGGTTTTAGGGTTGCAAAATTCTGGGAATTTTCAAAGTTGGAAACTTTACATTGGAATTAACGGGAATTTATGGGAATTAACGGAAATAATTATATCAGAACCTATAATAGTTGGTAGAAAATATATTGCATCGCTTTTGAAAAAAAATAATTGCACTTAGTTTTTGATAAGGATGCACAGTAGGATGCACTGATGTTGGATTTGCAGGCCAATGGCCATATGTTGTTGTTTTTTTTTTATATATATATCTTCCCATGCTGAAAAAATAAAAAAAGCAGAAATTGGGACTATGTCTACCACGAATTACAAAATCAGAACATCCATATAACTTGTATTTGTTTCTGTAAGCTTGAACATTAGGTAAAGGTATATTATACCAGCATCACCTAAAATTCTTCTCCTCCAATAAATGCATTATTAATACCAGTATTTATTTTTTTCAACACAGTTTTGGCCCATACTAATATTTCCTATATCATTCATGCTTTCTCACTGCTGCCATTTGTTTTCTTTTGATTCTGACATGATATCTGAACCTCCAAAAGTGATAACTCCGTCTGGCCTAACTACTCAAGACCTCTACAAATCCTGATCTTCATACCATTCCAGGCTTTAAATATTATGGAAAAACTGCTGTTCTTCATGACCAACGAAACATATTAAGCTTGAATGAGTTTTCATATTTTAATGGTTTTTATTGTATTTTTATATTTTATACTTTCAGAGCTATTTGCTTTTTGGTGTGGTTGTTAATCTTTACGAAAAATACTGCTCTCCAAGAAAGCATAATGGCTGGCACTCTCTGGGCGGGTAGGGTGGCCCTTCTTCTCTCCCCATCTAGCAACGCTAGCCCATGAGGGTGCCTGTTGGCTGATGCAACAGGATAGGCAGTTAGCAGTGTTCTCCAAGCACACTGAGATGACATTGCACTGGCATCAGTTTGAAAAATATGCTTTGGAGCTTCATGTGTCCCAGAAGAAGGCAATGCTAGCTTTCAGCCTCCCAGTGTTGGTAGCATTGTATAATGGGGAGACCGAGCTAGTGGGTGGAAGTTGTCATTGACTAAATTGGGGTGAAGACCAGCTGACAGTTGACCAGCTCTGAAAACCTAAACGATGAGAGTCATATTTAAAGATTCCACTGCATCTCATTGCAGTTTAATGAGGAGGCAGCAGAGCACAAACTATTCAATGCCACTACTAATGGCCCCACAGGTGCGGTTTATCCATCTTTCTTTAGAGGTAGTCTTGTAACCTTTTCCAGCTTTATGAACCTCAACATCTTTGTCACCTCCTTTGTTTAAGCAATGATGCACATGCACAAATGTGCTGTTTGTGTGAACAGGCTTTGCTTTTGGTCTCTCACTCACATCTGATTCTCATAACATTGATCAGAAACCCCAGAATCTGATCTCACTTTCAAACAGTCTGGTAATCCTAAGGTTCAATTAATTTTACCACGTGGCAATGTTATTGGATTATGTTTTTCAATAAATATATAATTTCGGTTTCATTTGTTTAACAAGATTTTCTTCATCTGCTTTTAGGCTTTTTTTTTTTTAAATCAGGTGATGTTTTTAGATCACATTCATATAAAAATAGAGAAAACTTTGCACAGTTCACAAACTTTTAAGCACCACAGTGTCTACTTTTTTAAAAAGTTTTTTTGTTGTTATGCTGTGCTAAAATGCTCACCTCACCTAAATATAAGTGTTAAAACAAAAATGTATTTAAGTTTTTGATAAGAATGTACAGTAGGGATGCACTGATGGGGATTGACGATACATTTTTTTTTTTATTATTGCATCTACCAATGCTCGCTCTCTCTCTCTCTCTCTCTCTCTCTCTCTCTCTCTCTCTCTCTATA
>JBBPDA010000105.1:5470562-5491734 GCA_037974385.1 Arnoldichthys spilopterus
CTTCTTTCAGCTGCTGTGGCAAGTTAATTTCCCCAACAGGGGATAAATAAAGTTCTATTCTATTCTATTCTATTCTAGTGCCCAGGCCGTGACTTGAACCTGCGACCTTCAGCTCCCAAGGCCACTAGGCCACCACTGCCAAACAATCAAATTCAGTCTTTATTTACTTCATGAGAAAATGTATTAAGGTTCTGAAAGGACTTTCCACAGACTTGGATATGATTTGAAAACTTAGGATTACATCTTAGACTTGCTGTGTATGGAAGGTGACCCATGAGTATTTCTAAACTGGAAGAATTCTGCAAGGAAATACTATGTTGTGAATATATCACTACTGTAGTGTGAGACTTGATTAACCCTGGTCAAATGGCTCATTTTGTGACCTTTCAAGGTTAAAAGGAGTTAACCTCTAAGCTCTTCATGGAGCAAACATAAACACTTTATTTATTTACTTACTTACTTACTTACTTGGGTCCTGGGTTCGATCCACAGGTCAGCCACGGGTGCCTTTTTGTGCAGAGTTTGCAATCTCTTCCCGTGTTCGCATGGGTTTCCTTCCAGTTTCCTATGGTTTCCTCCCACTGTCCAAAGGCTTGCGATAGGTTGATTGGATAGTCTAAATTGCCCATAGGTGTGAGCGAGCATGTGAATGGCTGTCTGTCTATGTTGCTCTGTGATGGGTTGGCCTCCTGTCCTGGGTGTGCCCCATCTTGGGCCCATAGTCAACTAGGATTGGCTCCAGCTTCTCAGTGACCTGAAATGAATGAAGCAGTTTGGAAAGTAAATTAATAATTGAATGAATGAATGTGTTTATTAGATTTACATATGTTTGGAGACGCTTTCAGAGTCCTTTCATAAAACCCTTGTTTGAAATTCCAGCCTCCATTCTTTTTTTATGTACGCTTTCTTTTCTTAAATTAGATTTGTCTACTTTTCCTTGCAAAATACTAGTCCTGGGTCACCCTGAATACACAGCAAGTTTAGCATGAACATTTTCAAGTCTGTGGAAAGTGAAAAATAATTTCAGAACCTTTTGCCTTTTGATATGTTTTTAATTATTTTGATATAAGATAAGGGAACCTTTATTAGTCCCACAAGTGGGAAATTAGCATGTCCTCACTGACTATTGTACATGAACTTCCAAGAGTGGATGTTCAGTCAGTTTCTGTCTCTCCACTGGCTGCTACAAAACGCCAGAATTTAACAGTGCCATCCTTATGCTTAACAGTTGGCATGGTGTTCTTTTGTTGATTGTAGCCAAACCGTTCATTTTTTTAAACTGTTCTCCAAGTACGGTTGGCTAGTAGCTACTTAAACATGGGTAAAATGCTTACGCTAAATGGCCTAAATAGTGGTTTTGTTTCACCTGAAAGGATTCCAACACATACAACAAATACAACTGTTTCAAATGATTGTGTGTAAAGGGGAAATAAGTCAACTGTTCCTTAGCAATGAAGTTCGTAAGCACAGCAGCAAGTGAAACAGGCCGAATGAAGCAAGTCTGATCAATACATTGCACTTAATCATAAACTGATAACCCAATTTTATGTTCAAAGTATTTCTTGCAGATAAAAACACACTGGATTAAGAAAGTGGCAATATTATATGAAGAGAGTAGGCCAAAAGTTTTGATTGCAAAGGTATTTCGATTAGGTTAAATGTGATCACTTTTTTTATATTGATCTCCCCCTCACCGCCCCCCCCCCAAAAAAAAAAACAAAAAAACAAAACAAAACCCATTTTTGTTTAACTTGAGGTTTGAGTGCTGTATGGGATGTGCTAAAACACCAGTTCTCAAGCTTTGCATAATTAGATTTTGTTATAATTATTAATTTCCTTTAATTACAATTCGTCAGTATTGGAGAAGGTAGGATAGAATTAAAATTGCAGCCTTTGCGATGTAAAAATTGTGATTTAAATATAAAAACGATGGCTATTTCACTGGCATTTAAGGGGGAAAATGCTGTAAATACTACAAATTGCAGGAAAAAACCCTTCACCACCACAATTTTAGATTGAATAATGGAAGACCTGTTAATTTTCCTTGGCCACAAGGCAAACAAACGTCGTCTCTGGTTACTTCATTGATTCGAGCCTGTGCTCTCTCATTTTTTCTCAAATGCAGCATGTTAAAAGTTATCACTTCTGTCAGGGATTTTTTGTAATACAAAATGTCTTCTTTTCTAACAAGGATCAGTTGATTAGTTTTACAAGCACCACAACAAATGTGACCTCTGCATTTAACTCATCACATGTGGAGCAGTGAGCAGCTATCAACACCCAGGGCACAGGCTGGGACTTGAACCTGGAACCTTCAATTTATAAGAGCTTGGTCACCACTGCTGTTGCTCTGAGAGGATTATTTTTTAATATAGTTTACAGTGCTACATTTGGAAGTGTGGATATGACTGGATCGCTATCGAGTTTTTGCTTTACTCAAACAAGGCGGGAAACATTAGTCATGCATCAACAAAATAAAAAATGCTGAAGCTTTGACGGACTCAGTTTTGATAAATATAATATGCATGCGTAGCGCAGCTGGTGTGGACTGAAACGTTGGTTGAAATGGAAGCATCAGACAGTTAAAATACCCTTCAGATATTCTTGCATTAAAGTGGCATTTTGAGACGAGTATTCGGTTTTTTTTAACATTTGATTTTCTTTCATTAATGCAGCTGACATTGTCCCAAAGCAGCATTTACAGAATCTGGTTGAGTGAGTGAATGAATTTGTCATTGTGAACATGAGCATGAAACAAAATGTTGCCTCTGTTTTTAACCGATCTGTGTTGGAGCAGTGGGCAGCATCCAGGAAGCCGTGCTTGGGGACGGTACCTTGCTCACTTGTACCTCTGTGGTCTAACCGTTACACAGCCACTGCCCCAAAAGCCAGCCAATGGCAACAGAGGCAAGGACAACCTCCCTTAGCTAGAGGAAGAAACCTTGGAAGGAACCAAGACTCAGAAGGGGAACCAGTCCTCCTCTGGTTGACACTGGATGGTAACGACAAACTATAGCGTTTACAATAGTGGCATCAGTTAAAGCCTGTAGTTTGGAGTCCCAGTTTTGGTGGGTGTGGCTATCCATATTCAGGTACATGTTTGGAAATAGCTGTTCATATTTAAAGCTTGTAAACTGTAGACCAAGCCAGTAAAGAGATTTTGTATGTGCGTAATTATGCAAACTAGCCATTGCAGTTTTATTCAGAATGTAAGCGTTTTGTGTTTACTGTAAATGCAGTTTTTTTAAAATCAAGAAGCCCAAACACTGCCTGCTCAGGATCCACTCAAACCACATAAAAAATTCACTTATTATTGGCTCATTTGCATAATACAGTCTTATGATATATAATTAATGTCAGTGACAGCGTGACAATAAGCAGACTGTGCTTTGAGCAGCTGTTGATGTTGGTTTAAGACTGATGTCTATCGTAACCGGGAAGCTAGAACAGCTATTGTCCTACATTCACAGCAGATTGCTCAGTGTCTGTCTACGTAGTCGGGCAATGACATGCAGTGCAGTGACGTTCCAGGACTTTCCTTGGCAATAGTTACTCACCAGGGATATCTGTTCACCCTGTGGCCATGCTATAATGACAGTAGTGGCACTCATGGCTCACTGGGGTAAGCAAGAACACATACTCGTGCACATACTTATTTCCGCTGCATTTGTCCCATACATTATATACACACATGCGCACACACACACTGGTTAGCCGATACTTTGGGTTTGTTTGTGTTGTGAATGCACTGACCTAGCCAGCGACGTCTCTGACCCTCTAATGCAGATGTCCAAACCAGAAGCATCAGACTCTTCCCCCGAGGTGAAAGCTCAGCCCATTTCTGCCACAGCTGCCCTTACTTGGCCCATGCCCTGTGCCACCTGCCACAGTTAGCCCAGAGAGATTACACTGCAAAGGAGAGTACGAATGCACTCAAACGCTCCAAGGTTTCATAGTTTTTCAGATGTCGGTCGACACATCCATCTGGAAAGAGCCTCTGACTGGTTGACGTCTGACAGATTTACTCCTCACAGTTGATACATGGTGTTCCTCTTTTGTGGAGTGGAAGGGTTTTATAGCGATGGGTTGTTCAGGATAGCTAAATTGAAACATTGCCAAATCCTGAAGCCTTTTCTCTGTCTTCATAGAAGGCCTTCACTTTTACCCTGTTCCAGATTCTGCTTCTTAAAAGTTGCAAACCTGTTTGTACTTATTTTCAGATTTTCTTGTCATATTTCAATAATGAAGCTTCGGATATTTAATGAGAATTTTGGTCAATGAAATTTTTTGCCCAAGCCGTTGCAGGAATGTTCCGTGACGTGTTTTTGCAGCACTCTACATCGAAAAGCCTCCGTTTATTTTTGGGGAAAGGATCAGTTCAGTTACGTCACTCAAGCCACTAAGGCAAAGCAAATTTGTGCCGTTGCTTATGAATCAAATGGCTAATCCATTGTGTTAGCTCATCTTTAAAGATGTCGCTCCAGAGTTTGTTGACCTAGAACTGTTACGCAGTTTCCCAAGAATAGAAGACCCAACAAGATAATCGCTTGAACTGAAGTTGCTCTTTTTCATGACTGCTTGTTCTTTTAACAGCTTGACGTTCCATTTAAATTATGGCCCTTGCCAGAACACGCTGTGCAGAATATTCTAACAATGCATGTTTAATGCTTGACAAGAATAGGATGCTTGTTTTCTAGCCTGAAGTGCTGTTGCTGGGTGTATTGTGCGGGGACACCATCAGTTCTGTTGCTGTGCCAGCACTTTAACCAGACATCAGACCTTTCTATTGCTTTTATTCTGGTCTCAGTTTGTGGTTTAATTGCAAACACAAATAGTTTTGTCGCAAATTATGCTGGTCTGTCCAGCGATGAATGGCTGGCTGTGATACTGTAGTGGTTTAGGTTTGTGCTCACTCATAATATAGAACTTTTGGACGTTTTTCTTCTCGCTAAAATGTACAAGAGCCTTGGGGAACACCAGTGGCTCCTTTGATGTCTTTTAACAGCAGAGTTAAACTCCCAGTTGCAGCCTTTGGACTATGATTTTCTGCAAGCTCACAGTCGGCCCATGTGAAATTAGTATTGGGTCAGTCTTCATTTGCCTGTAATGGAGTGTGGGTGACCAAAAGGTCAGCACGAAGTGGAAGAGAGTGAGCGAGAGTGTGTGTGGGGAGGGTGCCGGCCAAACGGTGGTGTTTAATCTTGAAGGTAGTGGCCGTTCTGATGAGCCAAACTCTTGACACTTCTGAGGAGCTTCAGATCAAAGGCATGGAAATGAACAGCTAGGGCAAGCAAGGGACAGCGGCTCAGCGGTTAACAGCTCCACACTGGTAGCCAGAGCAGATGAAGTGTTGACGAGTTCTGGGATCGTCACCGTTACTCGATTAAACTCGATCTAACCATCACCAGCGATTAGTCGTCAAGTTGTCAATGTTTCCGCTGGCAACCTTCCTCCATGACCTGACTTGACAAAAATGGCCACGTTGATGGACAAAGTCCATTGTCAACAAAATTAAGTGCTAGCAAAGGTCAACAAAGTGATGTGCACCCTCCCCCCAAGCCCCCGTGCCTTGGGTTACCAAAGGAACCAACCCAACTGACCTGCCACCACCCCCAGCCCTCCACATTGCAACCACCTCAAGCCTCTTCCAGTGGATATATTTAAATAATGCTACTCTTCGCTCGCAGAGACTGATGGACAGTATTATAAATGAACATTTACAGTAATCAGAAATACATTCTGGAGGTCTGAGGTGAACACACTGTGTGGCTGTCGCATTCAGAACGACTGAGCACGTAGCAATGAATCTGCATGAAATTTTGCGTTAAGCTTGAAAACTCGTCTGCGGAAACTATTCAGATGATTCGGAAAGCTTTCTGGGACGATGCAAGCGCAATCAAAGTGTGTCGCAAACGTTTCAAAGATGGCTGCGAATCGGTTGATTCCAATAAAGGATTTTGCAGAGTCTGCTGAAGAGTGGAAGAGACTCTGGAAGAACTGTGTGAGGTCCCAAGGTGCCTACTTTGAAGGGGGATTGTCCTATTTGGAATGTTTCTTCTACCTTGTATCTTCTTAAATAAATGTTCAATCTATTATAATAAATGTAATAATTAATCAATTCCTATTATTAGAATAAATGTAGTAATACTAATAAAATATAATACATTTTATAATGTCAAAATATTCATTAAATTATAAATATTATAATAAATGTATTGTTCGTATTACATGACTGGACACTTTCCAGACAGACCTTGCATAACAAAGCCTATGATTTTACTATTGTTTTTCCCCTGTGGTTTCATCTGTCTAGATATCCTATTCTATCTGATATCTGAGTTTATCCTTCATTGACTACATGCATTTTTATACCCCTCAAACTATTGCCTACTCTTCCACATTGTAAATCACTGTGGTGTAATTTGAGGATAGACGTTACATAAGCGTTAGCTAAAATGACCCGAAAATAAAAGCAAGCAATTGTCATCCTATGCACCGCTTGTAGGTTTTGTCAGTTCACTTTTGTCCGATTGTGTCCATATCCTTTAAATGGAGTTCTGTGGATCTGATCTGATGCTTCAGGTCGTTGCAAAGCTCAAATGTGAGCGCTCAGATTTGTAAAGAATGTGTTCAGCGCATGCTTTCTCGCTAAGCTGTTGTTTTGGCTCTGCAACTTTCTTTAAGCCCAGACCACTTGCTCTTGTCAGTCTCTACATGAAGTATCCTTACATGACATTTCCCGATGATTGCATGGCCTACTGGATAGACTTAAGGTTTGATTCACAATAAGGCCCAGTCCTGGGTGTCTGAATTTTTTTCTGACGCCTGTGGCGTAAGGTGAGTGTGGATCAAACGCAAACGTTTCCTGCTCATCGAAGCGAATCAGACCCTCCACACAGGCTTTCGTGACCTGCATTCAGTTGGATGTGTTCACATGGCACCAAAATGTCGCATGCAGGTTTATCTTGGCATCAGTTTCTGCTGAAATCCAGATAAGTGCAAAGAAAACATCTTTATTGTGCTTACATGCCGTTAATTTAGTGCTCAGGAGCACCGGATGTGTCCCATGATTCTTCAGTCAGATGGTGAAATCAATAATGGAAATATCAGGAGGATTTTCATAGTGAAGAGGTCAAGGTTCATCTCAAATAAAGCCAACTCATCCATATTCCATCAATGCAATGAAGGATGATCCTCAAGCCCCACAGGTTAAAAACACTGCCTCATTACTGCCCCTATAGGTCAGCACACAGAATTACAGTCTGTGCTGCAGGTTGGAGCCAAAGAGAAGCAAACCAATGCAAATATAAAGTTGGATTGAAGGTCTCAGTAATTTATCCAAGGCTTGAAAGGCCGTGTGGACTGTAAAATGTGGGGGACAGTGATTTATTTATTTTTTTTGATTTGGTTTGTTCATAGTGCAGTTAGGGTTGCAAAATTCCAAGATTTTTCAAAGTTGGAAACTTTTCATGGGAATTAACAGGAATTCTTGGGAATTTATGGGAATTAAAATGGGAACAAACTGGAAGTTGTCAAAGTTGAAGGTTGGGAACATAAAATAAGTGGTAGAAAAGATATTGTAGCATAATCTTGCCTAAAACAATGATTTAAAGCAAATACAGTTGAGTATCTATACTATTTCTCCATCACAGGCGCACAGCATACTACTTACTGCAGGGCTATTGAGGCCACACCCCCATCATGCACTGTGCATTTTTCCTTCCATCCCATGCACAATGATTTTGAGAATTCTGAACTACTAAAGCTACTTTTTTTTGAGCCCAAAGTACAGATAGAGACTATAGAATCCACACATTTGAGCCCAAGAACTACATAAAGATATTAAATCTATGGTGTTGAACTAGCAACTATTAAATCAAAATGTATTAATACAGTAGCTAGCTAAACCATGGTATGCTAAATGTATGCTAACTAGTTCTCTGCAACTGGCTCACCCCTGATGTTGCCATCCAATGTGTACTGAAAGATTTTTTAATGTTCTCCAACCAGCATGAAAGCATGAGCTGAAGTCATTAATGAGGTTTTGCACTTGTTACTGACAATGCTGCAAACATGAAGATGGCCTGGACTCAAGAGGAGGAAACCTACCCTCACCTAATAACCACTGGCTGTGCTGCCCACACTTCTCCAATTTGTAAACTTTCCAAAATTCCTGACCTAAAATTCCCATGGAAATTTACTGGGAATTTTCTGCCCCTTTGCAACCCTAATTGCAGAATTTAAAAACACCTGAGCTGTAATTTCCAATAATAAGGCACATGGATTTCTGCTCGCACTCTGTGAGCAGTGCCAGCCTCAACAGCATGAGCTGCAGTTTGCAAAAGGCTCCGTTTGACATTAAAGCTCCACCAAATGTGGTTCAACTGTCCAACCGGACGGGTGGGTGGATGGGTGGGAAGAGCAATCTTTGTAGTTTATTTTGGATGTGGCATGCTCTCCATGAATGCTTTCTTTATGTGCAGCAACGTTACGTCTAGCTTGTCCAGCTAAGTCCGGCATTAAGATTATGTTATTTAAGACACAGGCTTCCTTCATACGCTAGACTGGCTTTAATACGTTAACCATCAGCTGCCTCCTTTACAGTCTTGTTTTATGAGGTTATGATGAGTTAATGTGACCTGCACAGCGGCTCTATTGACTTTTGTTTGTCAGCACAGAGAGCCGTCACCTAATTGGACGCCATTAAAGGCGTTTGTATATGTAGACAGGAAAAATGACTGACTTTTTATGTCGGTAGTGAGCAACGGGAAAAGAGGAGTTAGCTGCTGAAGGCAAATAAAAATTGATTCTCCTGACAGCCGCATGTGACAAGAATACCAAGCACTTTCTGGAGCATTGTCTACACTTCTGAGCTTTACAGCAGCTTTCTTCCTCTGTGGGCTAGTTTCTTCCTCTGTGTAGTTTTAGTGCAGTGCATAAGCTTGTCACGAACAAACTTTATCTTCTTACTCTGAAATGACACACTGCTCCTGAGCAATTGTGAGACATAAATATGGGGAAACAATTTCAGAAATGAAGTTTTTAGTATAAACCTACCAACACAGCGCAGTCCAGTCCAACCCTGCACAGCTGGACTCTCCCGGTCACCCAAGATCACCAGCACTGGGAGGGCGAGGACAAGTACTCGCTTCCTCTGTGTTTTAAGAAACACCACCACATCTTTCAGAGTCACTGCTGACACGAGAGAGATTGTTTTATGTTGAATACATCTGTGCATACTACAATTACAGGCCCTGTCCACATGTAGCTGGGTATTTTTGAAAACATAGTGTTTTATATACATTTTATACATGTTTATATACGTTACTCTTCCTCCATTATGAAGAACACATCAGTGTGAGCAACAGACATTGCTGTTGTATTCAACATTGACACTGTCACACCCAAGCACCTGCCGCCAGTGCTGTCGTCGGTTTTGGACGAGATCCGAACAGAACAGTGGTTTGGTGGGACAACTTTGAAAGCGAGGTTGTGCTTCCACAATAAGCCACCTCATGCCACCTCTTGCTCCGACAAGATTTCGACAGCTATTGACGCAACGTTTTTTGCATTTACATCTGGAGTTTTTTCAAACCCAAGCTCATGTGGAGGTGATTTATTTTACAAAAAAATGAAAAAACACAGTTTTCGAAAAAATGTCTGACTGTGTGCACAAGGTCTGAGTGATGGAGAAGGAAGGGCCGTCCTACCTACCCAGCTTGGCCCGGTTGTGCTCTCTTGGACTCCCAGCAACGGATGGTAGTGACCTTGCTGGGAATCATACTCGCAGTCTCCCAATGATGTGACTAAACTTTAGGCAGTTGAACAACTGAGAAGCCCAGTGTTTGGATCCTCTGTCGCTTGGTCCCGGTCTCTCAGTTCATACCTGTTTATCTTTGGCTTATTCTCCAGGTAATAAACCAGATATGTGACATGAAAACAAGCCACTGAACATCGATTTTAAAAGATTTACACCTTGAACTAACTTCTGTATCATCTTCTCTATCTAGGTAAGCAAAAATGCAGTGATCACATCCATCACCTTCTTTGATTTAACATTAGAACACATGGGTCACTTGACATTTTTTGGCCATCCGTTGCGAAAATGAAAAACCCAAATAAACAAACTTATAAATATTGGGTGATATTTCATATTTGAGTAATTTAAGTATAGTGTTGAGAACTTGAGTTCCAGAATGTTTGAAGGCGGTATGGGCCAGCTCTGCCATGTAGGGATAGATTGAGTTGGGCGATGTGGTCTGTTTTCCCGTTGGGGTGGCTCTTGTTCAACACAAATCTGAGTCAGATGGCTCGAACATGTAGGGCTGAACTGCTTTATGATGCCAGGGAAGTGCCTCTGTCAATCATGGTGCAATCTGACACAGCATCTCCGTGTTTTTGGCACATTTAACTACAGTATGTACGAAGCTCCACTTTTCTCTGATTTGGAGTTTACAGACTGTAGTCCATCTGTTACTGTGCATCATTTGTTAGCCTTCTTTAATCAGTTCAGCAGTGGATCCCTTTGGACCACTGGTGGACAGTTATTAGGGATTGTTTTGGTGCTGGATGATTGTTCACACAGCAGTGACACTGACTTGGTAGTTGGGGTGTAACAATGAGTCAGTCTGTATCAGTGCGTCACACCATCTGTGTTGACACATAACAATCGATGTGTGTTCAATCCACAATAAAATTTACTCCATTTTACTGTGTACTGTACTGAGACACTGCTGTTTGCTTATGGCTGCACAGTTGTAGTAAAATATTCAAATTATAATTTGTTTGCATGTGCAAGCTCATGGAAATGTAGCAGATTGTGTGAAATTTTATTTAATAGTGACCACAGACTCCAGTATCAAACCCTGTGGCTGTGTGTGTGTGTGTGTGTGTGTAACTTTTTGTGAGAAACAAAAGTGCTCATAATGACAGGAATACAGGAACATCTATCAAAGTGAAAGACATTATGTTGGTCCTCACAAGGCTTGGGTTTAGGTGTTGTAATTTTACTGTAAGTGTTACAGAAGTGAGGTGAAAGTGACTATTTGTCATTGTGAACACACTCGAGCACCACAACGAAATGCAGCCTCTGCATTTAACCCATCACACGTGCACACGTGGAGCAGCAGGCAGCTATCAACAGCACCTGGGGAGCAGTGTTTGAGGCCGGGACTCAAACCTAAAACCTTCAGGTCTCAAAGGCAGTGTCCTAACCACTAGGCCACCACTGCCAGTGGATTGTACTCACAAACATAGCAATACCAACCTGTGTGTGTCTGCACAGCATGGATCAGCATGGACAGTAGTCATGTGGCAAGAAACTGAGCACTGATAAAGCACTAGAGCATGACCAACACACACTGTGAAGTATCACATATCCACTATCAGTAACTACTCACTGGTGGTCCTGTGGGGGTCCTGACGATTGTTGAATGTGGAAAAGGTGGGTTAATAAATAAACAGATGCTGCAGTGTGTGATTGATTGTACTAAGTTTACCTGTAAGGTAAATGAAGTGGAATAAAAAGGGAAATGCTGTGTAATGCTTTGAATGTTTTCTGTGGTATAAGTTTTTTACAATTATCATCTTAAGCTCATAAACCAGGGCCACTGGGGCTTTCATGCTAATTTTAATTCCTAAACCACATGACTGCAGTTCTCTTTTCCTGGAGCAGAGATGTTTTTAGTGTTCTAGTGCTGGGAAAGTCAGCATCTGGATCCTTGCAAAGGCGTGACACTAGCCCGGGCTTCTGGGATTTGAGGCCTGAGCCAGGAGTGAGAGACCGTAGGATGGCCAGATGAGTTAAACGGGAAAGAGATTGTTTGCTCTCTGGTGTAACAGAAGCGGTGAGGGAGCGAGCGAGCGAGCACTCGGCTCTGTTAAAGCGATGTGAAATCTCTCAAGGTCACTGGGCTCAGACCCAGAGCTTCACTGGGCAGTTCAGGAATTTTTACTGTCCTCTACCATGGAGACGTTCCGCTTCTCCAGGATTATGTGATGGGCATTCATCACTGCTCTGAGAGGAGGGTGCAATGAGTGGCATCGCTCTCTCACTGCTCTGTGTTAAACACACACACTTTGTTAAATAATCTTTTGCCTTTTTTGAAATACCTTTGTTCCCCAGAGGTGGATGGTTGTGACCTGCTGCACTCTGGGGCTCTCGTGTATGACTGTTTTGGCTGGACAGAAACACACACACACTAACACACGCAAACATACAGACAAAGCAGACACCAGCAAAGGTGTTGGCCGTTGTTTCCAGGCTACAGATGGCACTTGAGGATTCGAAGCCGAATGAAATGTAGTGTGAAATTCAGTGAGCTGGCAAACTTGGGTCTCAGCAGGGAGAAAAACATTTCCTGCCTCGCTGCCTTGCTATTACTGCACCACCTGGCAGGGAGAGCACTAACATTTTGACTAGCGTCTCGTTAAAGGTGCAATCAGGAAGCGTTTTCACATTTCTCATGGCAGATTAGCTAAATAGCTAGCTGAGGTGATGGCAGTTTTCATTTGTTTTGCTTCACTTTGATTTTTAATATCGTACTGTGTGCAGGGTGTCTGGTTTTAGTCACGGTGGGCTTGTTTTATTAGGCTACGCTGGGTTCTGATTGGCCCTTTGGGCTGATGAAATGGTAAAGTGGTTTGACTGGTTTATCAGCTCATCACTGAAGACTAAGTCGCATGTACCTCACCGGTCGTTTGCTTACAGAAATTTGGCAGCGTGAGATGAAATTACAGACAAGTGATGGCCTGCCTTACGTTCTGCTTAGGAAGGTGTAGATGCAGCAAGAGCATGAGAGTGTGCGGTTGGTTGTTTATCCTTCTTTCTCCTCTCCTCCAGAGTAGAGCTATATTTCTAATGGATCTATAGATCTATTTGAATGGTATGAAGATGTAGACTGTTTAGGCTGTATAGAATCTAGTAGGTGGTTGAGTGTTGGCCAGTTTTTCCCCTCCTGCCATTTTGTTTTAGTATGTTTACAGATCTCACAAATTATCATAGTGCTGCTTATTGTAAAGAAAATTGTGTTTTTTGCCTCTTCATCCTAGTTCTTCACCCAAATATCCGATTCAGTTTTCGTTCACCTATTTCTTTGCACTAAATATGTAGCTACCTTCTCAGCCTGGGCACCTGACTTTCATCTTACAGCGGTGGACATCATGTGTGTTTTAAGAGTTAAATAAATAAGTAAATTTAATATAAAACGTGGAATTAAAACATGGTTGGCCAGTGTTATTGTTGTGAAGCAAAATGTTAGAGATTTCCATCTTAAATTTGCTCCTCTTGTCATTGCAAATGTCTAGGTAAATATAAATTCACTCAGGTGCCTAAAAATGCTTTGGTATGGTGCATGTGCACTGCATGACTTTAATTTGTTGGAGCTAGTATGCTAGTTCTGCACTTCTGCTTATTCAAGGTTTTAGATTTGTATTTAGAAGGGTTATAATAATTTAACTACACATGTAGTTTACTAGAATCAATCCAAATTAAGCCTTATTTTTAAAACCGGTTTGAATTTTTCAAATCCGAAGATTCAAATCCTTTTGTATGAGATGATCCGAGGCATAATTTTGTGATTTTAGGTAATGAGACACAGAAGTGGAGAAAAAGCTGAAATTAAGGCTAAATGTCGAACATTGATGAAATAATACTGACCTTGATATAATAACATGAGCTTTTCAATTTGTAGTAAAATGCTTTTACAGTTCTGTCAGTTTCTCATACCAAGGACATAGTCATGTGAAACAAAATTAGAACACCCTACAAACTAACCTGTGACCCTCACTGATACAGTGTCTACAGAAAAAAGCCATAAGGAAAAATAGCTTTTACACTCATTTATATAAAAACATCATCGACAGATGTTTTCTTCTTTTTGAGCTATTTTTATTGGGTGTGCTACTTTGCTTAGGATCGTTTTGCCCTGGTTCAACTTTAACTTTTGGACAGATGGCTTCACAGGTCTTCAAGCACTCTGATATGATGTAAACTTCATCGTGATTTAATGATTGCAAGCAAACCAGAACCTGAGCAACCCCAAACCATTACATTTCCACTGCTTCATAGTCTTTGCTTCATAATTGGTGTGAAGCCACACACGTGTACTGCTATTGTGGCCAAACAACTGTATCTGTATTATTCAAAAGACCAAGGTTTTTGCTTTTGTGCTTTTGTTTTTGCCCTGCTCTGTTTTTGTTGGTGATGGTGGTGGTGGTGGCATCGGCGGTTGTTGTGTTTTTGCCCACTACACTGCTCCCTGGGCGCTGTTGGTAGCTGCCTGCTGCTCCACGTGTGCACATGTGATGGGTTAAATGCAGAGGTCACATTTCGTTATGGTGCTTGAGTGCGTTCACAATGACAGTCACTTTCACTTGTATTTGTGTGGTTGGGATATGTGTTGTTTTGAATGGATATCAGTGGTGGATCTTCGTGAATGTGATTTTTAATAGAACATGTCACACTGTTACAGTTTTTGTCCATTCTTGACATGCTACAGTAGGAGGCTGATATCAGAAATGCCCAGGAAGCGGATTTTTAAAATTTATTTATTTATTTTACCTTTTGAGGATGGAGCAAGAGGAATACAATATTTAGGTTCTAAAACAGGTTCAGATGTCCACAGAGTGTGAGAGATCTCATTCCATCTCTCGTCCTTCTTCCTCTCTGTCCCTCAAGATCACGCAGGTCACGTCTCTGACTTCCTGTGTGTCGCATCTATCCCTCTTTGCTGCCTTGGCCTCTCCACTGCTCTGTCTCTCTCGCTCTCTTTCTCACTCCCTCATCTCTGCCCTCTTCTCCTCTTCCCTCTCCGGGTCAAGGCTTTCCCAGCAACTGGGTCACAAGAGGCTCCAGTCATTTGGCTCAGTCTGGCCAACGGCGCAATGAAAGCTGACACCACTAGTATCCAGAGACCATGCCTGACACACACACACACACACACACACACACACACACACACACACACACACAAACAATCTTTACCCGACACCCAAAATAATCAGGGCCTCTACAGCTGTGGTATATACACACAACAAATTCCTTCTCTGACCGGAGTTTAGTCTTGGCATAGCTGCAAATTAATTAACAAATTAGCATCTATAAGTCCAGTGTTAATAATTTGGTTCGCGTTCCTTCATTTTCCAAACCGCTTTTTCCATTTCTGTTCATGGGGAAGCTGGAGCCAATCCAAGCTGACTACGCACCCAAGGCAGGGTACATCCAGGACAGGAGGCCAACCCATCGCAGGGCAACACAGATAAGAGAACCTTTATTAGAGATAGACAACCATTCACATACTCACTCATACCTACAGGCAATTTAGAGCATCCAGTCATCCTAGTTGAAGCCTTTGGGCTTGTGGGAGGAAACCAACGCAAACACAGGGTGGTCTTGGCTAGGCACACGTGGCGTTTTTCCCTGTGAAGCACGGCTCCAACCACTGCACCACGGTTTACGCTGAAGTACGAAGGTTGGAGCATCATGTAGTTGGCCTGCTTATTTGCATACGGTACTAGGTACACATGAATAGGAGATATTCTGAATAGCAGGAGCGATATACCAGGAGATATTAATCCTCAGTAGCCCAGAAGCTGAACCTGGGGAGGAGGTAGTCGTACTTACAGGACAACCCCAAACATACAGCAACAAAAGTCGAGGGTAAATGAAAGACCTAGCCAGTCTCCGCCATGACTCCCTTGTCTCTCATGAATCTCCTCTCTCTGATGTTCTTGACTTGAATCCAACCAAAAATATTAAAGAGGACTGAGGGTCTATCAGAGGGACCTTCCTCTGGCTGGACCCACGTGCAAACATTCTTACAGTTTTGATTAGAGAAGACATGCGAGAGATTAGAACGCACACACCTGAGCTGTCTGTTAAATAGAGCATGGATAATTCTCTTACACACACACACACACACACACACACACACACACACACACACACACACACACACACACCACTAGGACTGAGGAACCCCAGGAGTTCCCTCAGCACATGCGCACCCAACTTTCTCCTCTGCTTTCCCAAATTACACTTGGGTTACATTTTGATGTGTGTTGCTTCCTGTTTTAGTTCTGCTGCCCACATTTCCCACTGTAAATCCACTGTCACCACTCTCCTCATGTCAACAGGCAGAAAGATTGAAGGAATTCTGGCGTTTAGACAGGAACGGTGATGTGTGAAGTCTGTGTATGATCATTTTTGTGCACTGCAGATCGAGCAGGCACACAGAGCTTTTATTTGGGAGCGCTTGTGCCCAACAGATTTTTGATTTGATTATCCCTCTCCGTCTCTCTCTCCCGAGTGAGATTCGCCTGCTGTTCACGTGCACCGCGCTCCACATAGCACTTTTTAGAATGGAGTAATTAAAACAGTAATACTCTCTCACGCTTATCCGTCTGTTTAAACCCCTTTTCTCGTCAGCCTGTCTAATTCTGCAGCTTTCTGGTTCAAAGTGCTTGGCCTTTGCGAAAGAGAAGAGGAACGTTGGTTGGTACAGGACGACAAAATGTCAGTTTAATGAAGAACGTGTGTGATTAAGGGTGTAAATCACGATTTTGAGCCACGATCAGATGCGTTTTTAATACCTTAAAATCTGCAGTGATGCCATTCGGTTGATTCTGTTCAGTACTGGGGTCTGCAATCAGTATGTAATTCACACAGTCTGCTATATTGCTGAGAACTCCATCCATCCATCCATCCATCCATTTTCTAAACTGCTCCTTCCCTTTCCGGGTCGCGAGGAAGCCGGAGCCAATCCCAGTTGACTGCGGGCCCAACGCAGGGTACACCCAGGACAGGAGGCCAACCCATCACAGGGCCATATAGACAGACAACCATTCATACACACACTCACACCTATGGGCATTGTTAGAGTATCCAATCAACCTACTGCAGGAGAGCTTGCAAACTCCACACAGAAAGGCACCTTCAGTAAGGTACCAGGGTTAAATGCAGAGGTTGCGTTTCATTGCAGTACACTTTGTGTGTAATTGTGTCCACAATGACTTGTCACATCGATACATCGGATAATGTGATATTTTTGTCGATGCATCAGTACAGATCAATTCATTTTTACACCCCTATTTCTCATGGATGTACTGCTTTATTTTTTTATAAAGATTCACGAGTTTGTGCACAAGTAGAACAAGCAATTACACTGTCCAATGAAATTCTTACTTTGCTAGTCCTCCATTGCCAAAATTAAAATAAATTAAAAAAAAACACCACACAATATAACGAGGAATAAATGCTCTAATTTATTTTTAATATTGCATTTTTTATATTGTTGCAGTATCCTGCCCCATAATGTCATCCTGCCTTGGCATCGGATGGCATAGGTCACAAAACAACCCGTAATTAACTGACTTCAACAACGGTCACTGCCTGTTTTTTAGCTTTAATATGCTGATGGTTTTGATGGCACACAGGGGATGAAAGCTACATACGATTACAAAAAACGTGCTGTACAGCCATAGTTTACCCTGCATCTGGCTTATGGAGGTTGAAGGCGAATTAGTGTGAGCTGGTAGCCAAAGAAAGGGATCCCTGAGGGCTTAATGTCATCAGCTCCTGGCGCGTGGGACCCCTGTTTGTGGAAACTAAAGTGCTCTCTTGTTCACTCAGCTCGATCGCATTTTCCAGCTGTCAGGGTGACTGCGGTCTGAACCAGGATCTGCCTGTGAGGAAGAACAAGACGAGATGGTTCCCATAGGCCTTGCTAATGCTTAATTGTTTGATAATCGTTATCACCAGATCAGCCTTAATGATCCTGTGTTTGCAGAAAGGCTGCAGCTGAGCTTCGAGCAATGTTACATTAAGGGTTCACCTAGTTTAAAGTTATCTCCTCATGCACATGGTCCCAGTGCTATGTGGTCTATATTCTACAGCCCTACTGTACATAATGGAGGTTGGAAGAGGGAAACAGGGTGTTACATGAGGTCACGTACAAGCAATTTGAAGCCATGCGTGTCAGCCAGCCTTCACTGCATGATTGGTCATGTGTACTTGTGTATTTTCATATTTATTATTTTTTCATTCAGTTAAGTCGGCTCCGTCTTCATCTGAGAGCAATATGAGATACAGTGTCATGCAGGTCATCTGTATTCTCCTGTTTAAGCAGATTTAGTGTTTTTCCAGGCAACAAGATGGGCTTTTACATTTAGCACTGCTAACTGCATTCCTATAAAGGGCAACTGGTGGGAAATACTGATTTTTAAAAAGATTCTGTAAACTCTTGACAGGCTGTACATAGTTTAAGTACAATTTTGTCTTTTTTTTTATTATTTCTAATTACTCAATCATCAGAATAATGTGAGGATTAGGTCCAGTCCACACAGCCCTTTTCGGAATAGTGAATGTGCTCTGAGCTCCTACGGGTTTTGTAGTGGCACTTGATTGGCTTCAATATGACGTAACTAAGTACGTCCCGATTCGATCTCAGATTCCGTATCTGGGCCAACCTCCGCATTTTTGACCAATAGCCGAACTAGCCTACGCCCAATTCTTTGGCACATGCCAGCCGGCATGCGGTGTTAAAAAAAAAAAACTAAACGAACAGCCAGTTTGTGGCAGTACGCCGTTAAAATGTGAGCAGAGTGAACATGTTTCAAATTGGACAACGAAAGTTAACCAATAGCCACAAGTAACATCTGCAATGCGAGTGGTAGTAACAGAATTGCGTTCAGTGCTTCTAATTTGATACAACAACTAAAACTGTAAACACATGCAATACAGTGAGGCATAGGCAAAGGCTGCACTAAAGCAACACACAAACGAGGAAAATTTTACAAGAGAGAAGTTACCTCAGGACAGCAACGCGGTCGCAACGTTAGAGAGTTTTCTTTGTCATTTGGAGCTGCGATGTGCGCAACGATACTACAGTTTACACACTGCCCTATAGCCTTACCGCACACTGGAATGGCTCCATGTTCGCTCTCAAACATGCAGTATTGCTCATCACTTGTGCAGATCTCACTCCGCATAAGTGTGTGTAAAACAGGAAATCAAGGAAATGTTGAACACATGGGAAATAGACAAGATAAGCGTCCTTGTCATTTTGCGGCCAGTGAAAGAAGATTTTAGGTAAATATGAGCATCTGCTTTCTCGGGGCAGCATTAGACAGACACTTTTTTTTTTTTTTAAATATACAAATATCAGATTGGGAATTGGTATCCGTGATACTCCATATTAACTGGTTTAGATAGCGATCGTGGGTAAAACAAATATGATCGGGACATCCCTAGATGTTCCTTATGTTTGTTTCCGCCAACGTTAACCTGCAGCTCTGACTGTATTTCTGTGTGTTTACCTGTGGGGGCAGTAATGAGGCAGCCCAAAGTGTTTCTGACCTGTGGGGTTTGAGGTTCATCTCTCATTGCGTTGGTGAAATATGGATCAGTTGTCTTTAATAGGCCTTAACCTTGACCTCCTCGTGTTTTTAAAAAAAATAAACCTGATCTGGCAAAAGCATCACCTCCTCTACTGGGTTCACCATCTGACTGCAGAATCATGGGACATTTCGGGTCCTCCAGAGTGTTCAACTATTGGCCTGTAAACGCAATGAAGATGTTTTCTTTGTGCTCACCTGCACTTAGGCAGAAATTGATGCCAAGGGAAAAGCTGCATGCATGACGTGTGGATGGTCGGGGAGAGGTATTGTTCAGCGCTATCTGCAGTGGTGGTGTTCACACTGTCGTTATAAATGTGTCGTTGGCAATGGCTGATCAGACTGGAAAGGTAGCTATGGGGAGTTTGGGGCTAAGTTTGTGGAATTTAAAATTAATTTTTTTTCCTCTGTGCCCCAAGTTTAACAGACGCAGCCAAGACGCATCTGGTGTCTGAAGTTTACTTTTTAAGTTTAGCACTGGAGATGGGAGGAGCAGCTATATTGATCAGCCATAACATTAACACTGTGTAGATCCCTTTCATGCAGCCAAACGGCTCTGACATTGATAGAAAGGTGTCAGAATACACAGTGCACCAGAGTCAGCATCACTTTTTAAACCACAGTAGCTCTTCTGTGAGATCAGACCAGGCAGGCTAGATGTCCTCCTGTCCTGAGTGGACCCTGTCTTGGACCCGTAGTCCGCTTGGATTGGTTCCCGCTTCCCCGCGACCCGAAATTGAAGAAGCAGATTTGGAAAATGGATGGATGGATGGATGGATGGATGGCTTTTTGGACCCTTTTTATTGAGCAATTCTCTATGAAATTTTGTCATTATTATTTATTTATTTAACAGTGATTTTTTTTTTTTTGAAAGAATGACTTGGAAGTGCAACTTTACCCACTACCACCTGAAATGAACTTTAGCTTTCCCTCCATATTGTACGTGATTTGTCAGAATAGAATCACTAGTCAATGAAAAATTCTTGGGTGCTCTTGATCCTGTTGCAGATTCACTGTTTGTCCTTACTTTTGGTAGGTACTACGTACTGCACACCTGGAACACTCCACAAGACCTGCTGTTTTGAAGATGCTCTGACTTTTAACAAAAAGACCCTTGCCAAAGTGGCTCAGATTCTTACGCTTACCTAATTTTCCTGCGTGCAGTACCTGACAGGAGCCATTGTAATGAACCAATTTTATCTCGCAGTGGTGTTAATGTTCTGGCTCTTCAGTGTATACTGAATCCTGAAGTTTGTCTACATGTTTATCTGCTTTTATGGCTGACGGAATGTCGTACTGTATCAGAATTGAAAAAATTGACATGATCAACAAACATTTATTTTAAGTGAAAATGAAAGTGTTTGTCATTGTGAACACACTCAATCACACAAAGTGTAAGAGTTGATGGAAATATAGCAGATTGTGTGAAATGACATCAAATTTCATACTGACTGCAGACCACAGTATCGAACCCATTCAGCTGAATTGCATCGCTGCAAATTTTGAGGTATAGAAAATGTAAAGACTAGTCCAACCTAATGGAGCAGCAACTTCCCTAAAGGGTTGAAACTATGTGGTAAAAGAACAGTTATGGCTGGAAGCTCAAATTGGAAACGGACTAGGAACGTGGTCAGATCCATATCTCATATCTCATATCTCATATATATTCAGTTCGAAGAGTTTTGGACCCTACAGTGGGTTGCCCTCCTGTCCTGAGTGGACCCTGTCTTGGACCCGTAGTCCGCTTGGATTGGTTCCCGCTTCCCCGCGACCCGAAATT
>JBBPDA010000105.1:5513228-5523431 GCA_037974385.1 Arnoldichthys spilopterus
ATATGCATAGAATATGTGTGCTTGTATTCTGTACATCAGTATTTTTTATCAATTTCTCATGCTTCCTCCTGCCAACTGACCAATTCACTGCACTTTAGAGGTATAACCCTGGGACCCCAATTGATGTGTAGCAGCTACAATTTCTCATTAGGCTGCATGGGATTTTTGCCAACAATCAGTAATGCTGCTTGTCCAGCCTCACAACAGTTGCTACTAAAGATCGCTTTTGTGATAAGAACATGGAGAGGTCTGCTGAACGCATTCCAGAGTCAAATGCTCTATATTTTTTTGCCTCCAGAGAGGAGTAGTTACTAGTTATGTTGATTTATGTGCTGCCAGCCTAGAGGCAGCCTTATGTCTGTGAATCCAACAGTGCCTGTGTGCACTGGAACAGCCTGTGATTCGTCTGTGGATATACACATAGTTCAAGTCTCAAGGCTCCACACTGGAGTTTCCAACGGACTCAGTGATAAAGTGCATTAGCCACTTAATGAAGCCAAAGTCTCCAACCACAATGCTGATATGCTGAATTCTTAGAAATGTGCTTTATGCTCAGACCACTCCAAATATTGCAGAACAGAGGTGAAAGCTACAGTGTAGTCCACTGACTGAATCCTGCAAATCCAGGAAATGTTTGATGCTAGTCAAAGACTCCTCGGGAAATGCCACCTTCATTCTGTTCGTAAGGAATGTAGTCTTTATATAGAGCCTGTCCTGGACTTAAATGCCACCAGGACGCTACATCTGTTGTAAAATCTGCAGAAATATGTATAAGTGTTTTAGAATGGCACATAGTTTGGGCAATGCTGATGACTCTGCCAGTTTGATTTGTTACTGTAGATTCGGAAATGAGGTTTAACATGTGCAGGTGCTACAAAGTGGAAGCCAATGGATGATGAAAGAAGGGCAGCGGGCTAGGGCAGGCATCACTGCTGGGCCAGCAGTGCACTGCGATTAGCTTTCATCTTCTCCAGTCTCTTGGATAGGTGGCTGTTGCTGGCCTCTAGCTCATCGATACGGTCAAGGGCAGACCTCAGCTGGAAATGAAAAAGGGAGATAAAAGAGACTCTATTTTGCTTGTAGTTATTGTTTAGGCAACAGTGAGAATATTGTAATTCCCTACACATGTTTCATGCAAAAGTTCTGCAGTATTAAGTTGCCCACATCCTACATTTTTGCTGTGATGTCATGATGTCATGGTGCATCTTTTCAATGACTCTAACTCTTACAATTAAACAGGGTGATTTGTTACTGTGCCTTTCTGTCTGATATAGTCATATAGAAAAGTTTGGGTACCCCAGTAAAATTGCCTTTTGTTGACTTTCTAAGTAAAAAGAAGTGCACATCCTCTACAAAACAACACACAATTATTCAATTAGTATTACACTGAAAAAACATGTGCCTTACCTAACTTGATTTCAATCTGTACATTGGTCCTACTTTAATTCAATGAAGTGAAAGTGACTATCTGTCATTGTGAACACACACAAGCACCACAACGAAATGCAACCTCTGCATTTAACCCATCACACGTGCACATGTGGAGCAGCAGGCAGCTATCAACAGCGCCCGGGGGGCAGTGTAGCACCTTGCTCAAGGGTACCTCAGTAGTGCCCGGGACTTGAACCTGTGACCTTCAGGTCCAAACCACTAGGCCACCACTGTCCTAGTCAATATGTATCACCAAACCAATAACTGCCTTTCGATCACTCTCTTTAGGCAATAATCATGTTGGTGTGATATGTTGCAGTCATGTGGGACTAATGTTCACATTTGAATCAGGTAATTTAGGCAGATTTTGTTTCAGTGTAGTATAGCACTAAATGTACAATTGCTGTTTATTTGCTGAATTTTTCATACTGGGGGGAAAACTATTTTTATTGTGTGAAAATTTAAATTTTTTATATTTTCCATTATGTTAAACTATTTAAAAATCTACAAAACAATTGTGCTGAATAAGCCAAATTTTTAAATGTGTTGTTTTTTACAAAAAACATTAAAAATGGGGCACTAAACTACTAACTACTAACTTTAATTCCAAGTGAAAAACATTTGATCTAGGTCATTTAATGTGGCAACTGTCAAGACTAAGTCTAGGTAATTTGTTCATATTCCTAAAAACTAAGCAATTTAGCAATGTTGTCAGACATTTTGGATTTCTGCAGACATCAACTCTGCTGATCCCTATTAAGCTCTTTTCTCATTGCAACATTTTTAGTCTATTTACAACCTCCTGTGATGCAGACACACAGTTTTTAGATTACAGAATCCCCAGTGGGCCACTATGTCTTCTCTCCTTGACAAATGAGTGACTGAATCAGTGAAAGGCAACAAAACACAACTAATGAGGTCCAAGTGTTTTGTTAACATATGCAAAATAGGTCTATTGATTATTATGCAGTGTTGCTCACATAGCTGCCTACCTCTCTCTGCAGTTTACGCTTCTCCACTTTCAATTCATCCTCCACTTTCTCTGCTGTTTCAGAGGCGGTTTTATAGCGAGTCACCTGACCCTCCAGCCGAATGATCTGGAAACCATTAAACAACGTTAACACACTGCTAAGCACTCCTGATTATAGCTTTGATTGTCACTACCACCATTAAAACATGTTTGCAATTGGTTATATTTAGCACTGAAGTAAGATTACAATGCTGCTATGCCTTTGATCAATGTTGGCATGTTCACCCACTCACATTTTGCTCAAGAGCTGCGACTTCTTGCTCTGACTTCACCAGCTTAAATTTCAAGTCACTGATTTGCCTGTTGGCATCTCCTGCGTTGACAAGACAAAAACAAGAAAAAACATGACACTGATTTGCAAATGTGGCACAAAAAGACAACTATGGTAATTCAGTATATGAGGCACTGATAAATAATTATTCAGAGACGTTTTTGACTGTTTTTTTTTTAATAAGGCACCACTAGCTCTATTTGCCCATTCTGTAACAGAAATCAGAAAAAACACATTATTTCTTAAAAATAATATTTTTGCCATAGCAACCATTAACAGGATCCAACAAATAAAATAGAGAAAGGCACAGAATCAGTAATGGTTGGTTCCCTTATACAAGGTAAAAGGATCTGGAGTTCCTTGTTATATTTCTTCTGGTTCTGTACACACTGTTGTACATTTTCTTAGAAGACCTAATATTATATGTCCCTTCATTCACAATGTTATGAAGGTTAATTACATTTGGTCCACTAAATCTGTACTATTACAGACCTACTTTTGTCATTTGCAAGGTGTCAACCTTCTTATATAACATTAATGAATGGCCACATTTTATCAGCCAAAAAGGACAGGGAGTGTTACTATATGGTTAAATGTTAATAATCAAAAAGGAAAAAAAAAACATTAATTAGGTTTAATAAAATTGTTTATACATTTCACGTCATCTCAGCTCACAGTGCAACGAGTACACTGCCTTTTTACATGGCCATTGAAGCGAAAGGACGGCTGAGAAATTTCACGTGAAAGACAAGAAAATGCTCAGTAAATTTTACAGCAAGGGGTTGATATAAAAATACAATCATGGCTTATACAGCAAGATGTGGTGCACAAGCAGTTGTACTTCAATAGTTTATTAACACATTGTTGGTTTGCTCATAGGTGATTTTTAGAATGAGTATTTGATTGTTAAAAAATACTGAAAAGACCAAAAAATATTCAGGCCAACCTTAATTCAGTGACAAAAGCTTAATGCCTGTTTTTCATTGATTAAATCTGTGCAGCTATGCAATTTGGTATTATAAACTGACCTTGGTGTAAAATATAGTGTCATACAGCCCTGAGGATAGCCCTGATGCCATAGAGTGGCAGTTGTACTGAGCTGTATTATTGTAGTGGAACTCTGACTGCAGGGTCAAAAATGGATGTCTTACTCTGTAAGTCAAGAATATGAGGGTCCAGGCCATTTTGGAGGTCATCTTCATCTGGGCTAACCACATCCTCTGTGCCATTCCTCTGTTTTTGCTCCACAACAGCTTTCAGTTTCTTGACCTACACACATACACATCATTGATCAGCCAATCAACAATATGGTCTAATATTGACCGGACAAATAGCAGCAATTGAGTTAGGTGATCCAACTCACCTGTTCAAGCAAACTCTCCCTCTCCTCAACCAGCTTCCTCAGCCTGGTCTCTACAAGATGCAACACAAACAAGCTTCAATACACCCGAAACACAAGGATGGACTTCATGAAATGTGCTGTGTAACTTTCTGACATTGTTCTTTAAGTTTTTTATTTTCAGTGCCATTGTATCATCATATACAATATATAAAGCACCTCTTTTTAAAAAAACTGGAGTCTGTTTTAATGTAAAACATCTTTTAATGAAAACAAACAGAAATATCAATAATGAAAATATTTAAATCTCGACATGAAAATTCTTAACCAAAACTGAAATTCCAAAACCATTCTGAGAACCACATAACCATGGGAGACAAATATAATTTTAAGCAGGTTGCTACAAAATATTAAATTGAGGTGAAATAGATTTTGAAAAGATTTTTAATAAAATATATTCTATTAAGGTTTTCCATTTTAAAAAAAGAATAAAAATGTAAGTTAATAATGAAATGGCATGTAAGCTAAAGACTGCGAAGAATGTTGGTCTAAACTATAAAGGACAGTGCTCGTAAGGTTCAGTGTTCAGTGCATGACAGTAGTACTAAAGTCAATTCTTAAGATGTTTTTTCTGTGGTCTTGGCCAAATATTGATCTCCACCAAGTCCAGCTGCCTTTAAAAAACAGTGTTTCAGCTTATAACATTTCTCCATGAAGGATGGTCAAAATCTTTGTCACCATTGCAAAAAAATTTTTAAAAATTAATTGAAAAAATTCAAAAGCACCCACCACGGTCACCCAAATGACTCTCACCACAATGAACAAAATAAAGATGGCCACAACAGCTGACCCATCATTAAGCGTGCTTGTTCATTGCAATGAATGCAATACATTAATATTGACAACCTGGTGACCAATCATATGCCTGCCAAAACTCATCCCCGCACGCTCTACTCATGATGCATCCGTGCATCGTTTTCATTTTGGCCACAGACACAACGTTGGTGAGTCGAGTAGGTAAAGTGAAAAAGTTATTAGTAAAAGTCAAGGACTTTTTTGATCCTAGAGTTGTTGCACTGCATTTTTTTTTGATCATTACAAAAAATTTAAGAGTTTTAAATATATTTGAACACAGTCTTGACTCGACAAAGGTGGTCTTGACTATTGGTCATGGTCTTGAGCTTTGACCATTTTCAAACAAAAATGCAGTTTCTAGTTCTCATGACAACAAATATCAAACATATCCCACCTTCCTGTGTTTTCTAAATGTGATCTGCATTGCTTTAGGCTCCACAAATTAAAAAATAAGGGGTTGAATACTGTTCTGGAAGATATAAACTGTACAGTGATTCAGACCATGGAGCTTTTTGGCCTGAGCAAGAATGTGTTTTTTTTATATGTATAAAAATATATGAAATCAGAATTTGATCCTGGACCACTTACTGATTCTGAAATGACTCAGAAAACACTGAGAATTTAGTTTAATTAAAATTAATATTCAGAAATGTTTGTAAAAAGTGGTGAAATGATCAAATGTCAAAGCAGAAAACCTGACAAAGTATAAATAAATATTTACAGTATAGAAGGTATTGATACATCCAAATATTTAAACACTCAGCCTTAGAGTTGTCACGGTTCTATATATGCATTTACTAGAGAATATTTGAAGAATCCTCTCTGTTATATGTGTAGTTTTGGGTATTAAAAGTTGTTAATGTACTTTGTTATTTTGTATCTTCAGTCTTCATATTAATAATGCAGTATTACAACAATAAACGGATTTTTTTTTTGCCCCATATTTTTCCCACCTGAATCATATCCAGTTTCACGCACTAGCTAAGACTGGGAGGATGAAGGCTTGCATGTTTTCTCAGAAAAACATAAAGTGCCACTACATCTCTTAACTCAATACACTTGGAAGGTAAAACTAACCACCAATTCTGTTGCATCAGCTAACAGCAGCCTGTGCTGACATGCATGACGTTAAGTGATGGAGGAGAGGGAGAGCCTTTTTACCTACCTCAGAGAGAGCTGTCATAACCCATTTGTATGACCACATCTTATAGATTATTATGGAAAACAGCGAACGATGATTAAATTAATATGAAGCTCTAAGATATTTTAGAGAATGTATTAAAGTAATAGTGAATTATTTAAATGATGATTGCTGAATGAACCTACACACATATACTCTACTGTTCAAAAGTTTGTACATCTATTGATAGGTTTTCTGATTTTATATAATAACAAATAAAGTACAATTAAATCTTCTACTACCAAAAGATAAACCCCTAATAGAGAAGATTTGTCATAATTCTTTAAGTAAATGTGTGTATAAAACCATGACAATGGGTACAGTGTTTAAATGTTTCTTTGCATGCTTCTTTTCTCAAAAGCTATTATCTATAATGGTTTCCTCTATTGTTATAAATCAAAGAATATTTTTTTGGTGTAAGGGTGTAGTTTTAGAGCATTTCCCGTATTAGGGGATCAACAAAAATGTATTTATTATATAGTTTATATTTATATTTATTTAGTTATACACCATAACTATTGCTCATGTATTGGGTTGTCCATATATTCTGTAGGATTTGATCATACAAAGGAATTACAGCATATCTCACCACAGCCTTAAAGACAGTAAAGAGAATCTCAGTGGTCAGAAGAAACAAGTTAATTGACCATGTCATGCTAAAGCTTGGGAGTACTTTTTCATTTATTTTGAAGCCTGTAAAAATTTCAAGTTTTGACATCTGTATGTCCTCTGAGGCTTGTTTCTCACAAAAAAGAAATGGAAACTGTTTTGAGACAATAATATAGACCACAAATTTGATCCACTGGATGCATTTATAACATAAAAATCACATTTTCCAAATTCAGAAGAATTCAGATGTCCTGTATTCTTTAGAACACTGATCCTTGAATTTAGTTGATGCATTCACTATAAAATTTTACAAATGTGACACCATATCAATATGTGTTCTGGACACATGGTATTGACTACTGACGTATAAATACAAAATCAAATAGTTAGGGTATCTAAAAGAAGTATTTAAATATATATATATATATAATTAATGGTAATAATATTATGACACACTGCATTCATGTCTTTTCTTGATGTTCAGTCTGGTGTTGATTTTCCTTTGTTCCCTAGCTGCAGTTGCCTCTTTCTGATGCTCAGTGTTGAGGAAGTATGACTGATTAAGTGTTGTATCAAAGTCCAATGCTCCAGCTTCTTGGCAGCTATCTAAAAAAATTGCTATGCCTTTTTCCTCCTCTGGCAAGGTAAGTGTGGATCCTTGAACATTCTCAGATTCAAGTTCCAACTCTGTCTCATACTGGTCCTTCTCAGCTGTTGTGGAGTGAACGTCTCTTGAGGTGCTGGCCATTTCCAAGCCATGAACTTCAAGGGGTTTAATGAGATCTTCACCACTTTTGCTGGTTCCTGGCATCTCCAAGTCCTTCACAGTGCCATTACCACCTTGTTTTTTTTCATGAATGATCATAGGTTGGCTGTGAATTGTACTAAGCTTGGAACTGTGAACTGCAAGTGCAATTTCTACATCTCTATTCAGAACATATGTGGTCTTCTCCATTTGATTATCCGGAGATTCGATTTCAGTTAATGTTTTTGGCATTTTATCTGGTTCAGTTACACTCTTTGAGGCTATTTCCTGACTATTGATCAAACTTTCTTTAAAAGTATCTACCTGACCATAGTCTACAACATGAGGGATAACATGACCATTAGCAGAAAGTGATTTAGTGCTCTGCTCTTCATGAAAATCTGACTTTGTCCTGAAACCATCAGGCACATTTTCATTACTTTCAGACTGCTCCACTTTTATGTATAATTTAGGAACTTGGATATCCTCCTGTTTCAGCATCACTGACTTGTTATTTGAGCTTTGAATATCCATTGCTCTCTTTGCAACTCTTCCTGGTTGTCCCACCATCCCAACACCTCTAAATATGTCTTCAGATGCAGACCTCATTTCTTCTCCTTTTTTGGTCAGAGTCTCTGCATTAATTGTGCTCTCAGGGATCGCTACATGGGATTTGGACCCAAAGCTTGGACTTAACTTCTTCCCTGTGGGTGTGCTGTCCATTGCCCCATCTTCTGGAGATCTTTCTGGAACATCATTGGGAAAATGTGAAGGACCACATCAAATGACTTTTTTTTTAAAGATGAAAGCATGATTGGTGAAGAGAAAGAACGAAGATAATCATCAAGAAGAGAGCTCAACGAAGATCGAAATGACGAGAAGTAATTTTTCTTCATGTAAAGGAAATTTGAGAAGACCAGAGATTTTGATGTACAAAAACGTCAGGAGAGTGATTTGAATAATCAACCCATCACATGAGACAGACATGAAATAATTGATTAAGACCTTTGCAGGATTTGAACACTGTTGAATGACACACAATCAGGGCAAAAACAGAAAAAATATGAATAAATCAAATAAATTAAAGAGCCCATATCCTATATTTTCATTCTGGGCCGAAACACTCCCTACAACTTCAGTTTGAATGTGTGGGGCTAAACTGCTGTAGGCTAAACAGGTGGATATATGTAAATGTGTCAGTTTTTGTGACATCACAGAAACAATGAATTCAAATCAAGCTGACCAGGGAAAGCTTCTTTTTACAGTGATATAGGCCCTTTAAATAAAATTAGCATATCATTTGACAGAATCATGCACATGATTTGTTTCATTATGAAGGTGATTATTTCAGACAAAATTAACTGAAACAACATTGTCTTACCCAGCATGCTGTCACCACTCATAATAGGCGTTTGCGAATCTTGTGCCAATCTTGAAGCTGATTCTTCATTTTTGGCTCCGTCTATCGCATTGCCTTCTGTCTCTCCATTTGTTGTCACCTCAGATCCAAGAACTATACCGTGTTTCTGTGTAAGAATGAAGATTTCAATGTATTCACATGCTTCAGTTACACAACCACAGAAGGTTATTCAGAACGTTCTGACTGCTGTCCCTGAATTCCCAATTGCTCTACCTTTAGAGCATCCCTGAGTCGGAAAACCTCATTCCTCATTGCATCCCGTTCATCTCGGATAATATCCGAATACTCTTTCTGCCTCTCTAAGGCCTTCACAAGACCAGTAGCAGCAGGGAGGAAGCACAAAGAGAAAAAGGAAAGATAAGTTGATGTAGAAAGAGAAAAATACTGAGGATACACAGTGTACACTCTTAAAAATAAAGGTTTGTAACTTAGATGAACAGCTTTACATTTAGCCTTTACATTATGTGGGGGTTCTTTAAACTTTAAAATGTTGCTTACACTAACGTGTCATTTACAATTACATTTTCTTTAAGCTTATCAAACTGAATGTCTCAGTGGTAACAGACTGAACTATTTAGAGATGCTTCCTTTAACTCTCACATTTGCTTCACTGTAATTCTTTCAAAGTCATGTATGGCATATCAAATAAACACAACAAAAATGCTGAGAAATCTTACTGTTTACAAAGAAAAGGGAATTCAGTGACCACTTTTTTGAGTTGGTCATTAACAGATAAAGAACCATCTATTATATTGTTCTTTAGGGTATCAAAAATGGTTCTTTTATAGCATCAGTCAATAGAACCCTTACCAGTACCGTTATTTTTAGAAGTGTACAAGGGCAAAATAAGGTGAGTTACCATATAACATGAATGACAAACAACATTTTACAAACCCCATTTCCAGAAAAGTTGGGTAATTTTTCCAAATGCAATAAAAGCAAAAATCTATGATATACTAATTCATGTGCACGTTTATCAAACTGATAAAATTAAAAAGAAAATATGATTTTTTTTGCTAGTTTTACTCATCAACTTCATTGTATTTTGCAAATACACACAAATTTATAATTTAATGACTGCAACATTCTTGCACATGGACTGTGTTGATAATGGTTTCTTATGGAATATCCAAGATGGCGCCGCACAAGTGGCAGCCTGTTGCAGCAGCTCCGTCCGTTTTTTCAACATTTCCTCTTTATTTCCTTTTTTCCTTCTTTATTTTGTTTTCTACTGTGTTAAAATCCTGGGCAAAGGTCTCGTGTCCATAAACATGCACGTGGTAAAGCTAGTTATAGTCTGTTTACTCTTTTTTGGACTGTTTG
>JBBPDA010000105.1:5523531-5553422 GCA_037974385.1 Arnoldichthys spilopterus
TTAAACTGGCATCCATTATGGACAACCCCTCTCACCCGCTGTATGAGACTGTTGGGGCCCTGAGTAGCTCCTTCAGTTACACCCTGTATGCAAGCCGCTACCGCAGGTCTTTCCTACCATCAGCCATCTGATTGCACAACACCTCGGTGAACTAGATAAGGGAAAAAAAATAAACAAATAAATAAATAACTAAAACCCCACAGACAGCTGCAATATAGGTAACCATTATGCTCATCATCATTATGCTATTCATAACGCAACGCAATTAGTGGGCAATGTGCAATATTTTTCTGTGCAATATTCATTTACTCATACACTGATACACCTTTTTCTTGTATAAAAAAAAAAACTTGGGTTAAGACTGCATGTTTGTGTGTGTATATAGTAAGATTTTCATTTTATAGTGTTTTATATTCTATTCTATTAGACAGGAGATTTCAACAAGGCAAATCTCAGTCAGGTCATGCATAACTTTCACCAACATATCTCTTGCACTATGAGGAAAAACATACCACTGCGACACACTGTTCAAGGAAGGCTACACATGAATTCTGCAGCCTGGTTTTGAAAAAGCGACCACAATGCCATTTTCCTGATTCCGAAATATTAAAAAACCTCACTCAGGAAGTCCCGATGCATGGGAGGTAAGTCTGTACAGCCATGCTGAGGACATGGACTGGGAGGTGCTCTGGCTCAGCTTAGCCAACATCAGTGAGATTACGCAAGTGATAGCAGTAGCCTGCTAACAATGTACGAGGACAACGATAATGCAACTACTGTGACACTGTCACCGTGTGACATGTGCAGGGCTCTGAAGCAAATGAGCATCAGGATGGATAGCAATGGAGATGTGTTTTAAGCCCTCTGTTGTATTTATTCTATACTTACAACTGCATAGCCACTCACAGTTCTAGTTCAATTGTTAAGTTTACTGACGACACGGTAGTGCTTGGCCTCATCTCTAACAACAATGAGTCAGCCTACATGAGGGAAGTGGAAAACCTGGCAAAGTGCCAGGCCAATCTGAACGTCAACAAAGCCAAGGAGCTGATGACAAACTACAGCAGGAAGCAAAAGTGCTCTTACACATCCCTCTTTATCAATGACGCTCCAGTAAAGAGGATGAGCCACTTTAAATACCTGGGTGTTCAGTTCTCTGAGGACCTTACCTGGCACACACACTCATACTCAGGTCAGTAAGGCAAGGCAGAGGCTTTACTACCTGAGGCAACTGAGGAGATTTAGGTTCTCTCCTGTGATCTGTGACATTGTCACAACTTGGTTTGGGAACTGCTCAGTAAAAGCCCTGCAGAGAGTGATCAAAGCTGCATAACACTGCTTCAGATCTGATCTGCCCTCCCTGCAGGACATTTACACCAGGCGCTGCAGGACCAGAGCTGTCAAAATCATCAAGGACTCTTTCCAACCTGGTAACTGTCTGTTCCTCCTGCTGAACACATACAAACAATTCTGCAGCCTTATGACCAGAACAGAGAGACTCAAGAGGAGTTTTCATTCTCAGGTCATAAATCCTCAATCAGCACCTGCCTCACATTCAGTAGGACTACAACCCACACTACTGTTCTGCAACCCTGCATCAGTGGTGGCCTAGTGGTTAGGACACTGCCTTTGGGAACAGAAGGTCGCAGGTTCGAGTCCCGGCCCGGGCACTACTGAGGTACCCTTGAGCAAGCTACCGTCCCACTACACTGCTCCCTGGGTGCTGTTGGTAGCTGCCAGCTGCTGCATGTGTGATGGGTTAAATGCAGAGGTTGCATTTCATTGTGGTGCTTGAGTGTGTTCACAATGACAAATAGTCACTTCACAACTGTTATACAGCCACTGCTATGCATTGCCTATAACAATCAACTATTTCTTTCATTTTCCTGTTTAATCTCTTCTTCTTTCTAGTTAGTTATGTCATTGCACAGTCATGGCTGTTCAGGGGTACATTTCACTATATTTCGTACTAGTATAAATGTGTATGTTACAAAAACAAAAATCTTGAATCGTGAATCAAGATACCTTACCTGCTACCAATTAACCTGCTTAATGTGGAGTCTCCTGATCCGCTGTTACATGACTATTCTGAGTACTTATTTGAACTCTGTCCCAACTTTTGTTGACTGTGTTGCAGTCATCAAATTCTAAATTTGTTTATATTGGCCAGTAAAACTACTGAAAATGTTATTTTTGTACTTTTGTCAGTTAGGATCACTTCAATGAACAAATCACAGATTTTTTTTTTCTATTGCATTTTGGAAAATACACCAGTTTTTCTTGAACTGAGGTTTGTTAAAAAATCCTGTCTAGGAAGAAAGAATTAAAGCTGCCCAGGTTAGTTTCTGTCCATCTGCACAGAGGAAATACATCATCATTTAGCACACCCACACGTAAATGCTTTGCCACCCTGTAAGTACAGCTTTTAAAAATACATGAGACTCATTAAGGCTGAGCTCACTCAAACCCACGGCTTAACAGAATCCCTGCTGGGCAGCTTTAATGTCAAAAGGAAGCTCTCAAAATTCTACAGTCATAAATGTTATAAGGGTGAGAGTACCCCGATTTTTTTCTCCTTCCATTCCAGTGTTTCCTGCAGGTCTGAAATTTCTCTAACACAGCCCTCCTGCTTCATGCGCAACTGTTGTGCATCCTGGGCAGCAGCCAGGAAGGCAAGTTATGGGAAAAGAGGAAAAAGAGGAAGACAAGGGAAACATAAAGGTGTACAGAGAACAGAGTTGAAAGTGAAACTCTATAAGTCAGTACTACCAAACAGATTTCTGACACTCTAGAAAGGAACAGTTGGTGTAAAGGAGAACACTTCTCACTTTGTGTGGGTGACAGCAAGAGTCAAGCACAGAATTTTAAGAAAATTTAAGTCCTAGGTTGATTAAAAAAGATAAGAAGTTTTTAATTAATTATATATACATCTGTTATTGACCCTTTTAAGTGACCCAGGTGTCAAAATTAAGATTAAGACTCAAGATTAAGGTTAATAACTAGAACATAAGTATGGTGTTAAAGGGATTAAAGCAGTGGGGAGGTTGAAAACACAATTTTCTTACAATTCACAACAGCAGAACAGTTAAATGCCCAAAAGGCTGTTAAGTTTCCCTGAGGACCAGTGACAAAAATGCTTACCGTTAGTAACTCCTCGCTCTGTTTTAACGTCTCCTTCACTTCACTAAACTGGAACTGCAGGATGCTGTGAGCATGTCGCTCTCGTTCATATTCCTAACAAAGATACATAGGGCAGAAGAGGCTCAGGCCTGAATGTTCAATTGCCCACAATGTATTTAAGGGATACTTATTCATATCTAATATGTAATACTCATCTGCAGCCAACAGACAATTACTGAAGCATCTGCCCATTGGCTTCTAATATAACAGAGATATTACTCACCTTGGTTCTCTCCTCACATTCTCGGCGCGTCTCATACAGCAGCTCCTCCAGCTCAATCAGTGTGTCTCGCAAAGTGTCCACCTGATACATAAGGTTGGACTTCTCATTGTCCAACTGAGCGTTGGACACCATGGCCTTCCGATACTTCTCCTCAACTTCTGCAAGTGAGTCCTGGAAAATCACCATTCAAACATATGGTACTGTTTAAACATTTGGAATTAAGTCTGTGTTCACTGTTTTTATTCCTATAAAATCTGCATCGAGAAAAATAAAATAAATGCTTCACATTTTTATGGGCAAACAGAGACTATAAAAATTATTTTACAACACATAACATTTAGCCCCTGAAGCAAACACAATTTAGGTTACAGTTTTTTTCCACATAAATAATTCCCATCAGTTGTGAAAAAATGTCTCAAAACTGTTCTTTTAAAATTAGAAATAAAAAATACCTTTATCTCTCGTATGGAGGCTTCTGTATCAGCCGAGATTGAGGTATCACAGCTGCCTCTCCGAGACAAGCCCCCACCTAATGAGGCAAGAGTTGCAGCAGAGAGAGTGGAAGCTGTCCTAGATCCCTAAAAAGAGCACCAGAGATATAACAAGTCAATGTAGAGAGTTATTTTAACAAATCTTTGTAACAAAAATGTATCTATTTACACATATACAACAGAACTGAAAAGAATATCACTGAAAGGGTTACTGCTTGGATGCACATTATTTTCAGGCTTGGATGAACAACACACCCTAAAAACAACGAAAGAATACAGACCTTTTCCAGGAAGTCAGACCGCTCTTCCACCTGAAAGGGAAATCACAGTGTTTAGACCCTGGGGTTCAAAATAATCAGTTTTTATGCTGTTTTACTGTTGGTTCCCAGTGAGTGACACCCACACACTTTAGTTTCTCATACATATCACAACCTTCTAGAGATGCCAAGCTCAGGGCCCAGGTTCAGCATCCAATAAACTCACGTGCATTGGAACTGACTCTTAAACATGTGTCCAGTTCAACCACTAGAGGGTGCAGGTTGCCATTTGCAACCAATGTTGTGAATGCTTATTTTCAGTCCAGGGCAATATACAAGTCAGCTTTTAGGTTTGAGTATTGTAGAAGTGGTGCAGAAGCTGAGTCACTAGCCACCATACTGGCATGGATCTCTCAAACTGTTCAATGATAGTGAAGCCACCACACAATGAACATTAATGTGTTATTTTTGTCTTACAACCCAAATATAGTTGATCAGTCATGGCACTTTTGGTGTTCAAAGTTTGCTTCTTCATTTTCACACTTGATCTAAGTATATGAAAGTAAAAGTGACTATTTGTCATTGTGAACACACTAAAACACCACAACGAAATGTGACCTCTGTATTTACAACATCACATGTGCACACAAGGAGCAGAGGGCATCTATCAACAGCGCCCTGGCCAGGACTTAAACCTGCAAGCTACAGGTACCATGGGCAATGTCCTAACCACTAGGCCACTACTGCCCATATATACATATAGAGCGCCAGATTATCACTTTTTGAAGATATAGGGCTGAAGGCCTGAAATTGTTGGAAGTAACTAGAGAGCAGAGCTCACCACTGGGCTGGCACGAGCTGAACTGGCCCTAGAAGAGGCCCTGGAACTGGAGCCCAAAAAACCGCTGTAGTCCGAAGGCTGAACAGAACATGCAAGAAGAGAAGAAAAGACAGACAGACAGATGGACAGAAAGTAGATGTTAGCAGAAAGGAAGCAAAAATGTTTTTTTTTGCAAAGAAAGGAAGAATTAGCCGAGATAAAATATATCATTCCTGTATGTAAGAATTAATTACACCAATAAACACACAACATGTAAACATACTTCATGCTAAGTGCAGAACCTTACACACACTGTACCTGCTGGACCACCACCTATATGACCACCACATCACAGTTTACAAAAAAAAAGAACATACACCAATTCAAAGTGGCTCACTACTGGACACATGCCTAATAAAATGTATTTGACACCATCTACACTGTTCCTCAGTGACCAGCACCACTCAGACTTTCAGGACCATTCAGGAGGGAGAGAGTAAAACAGACCCACTTTGGAAGATGTGTCTGCCTCAAACTCTCCGGGTAAAGAGATGACTTAAAGGAATATTATGGTGCAATTTATGCAAACTTTTCCCTCAGCTCAATTATCAATCAGCGAAGTTCTTCAGAGTCGGAAATTTGACTCTTTAGTTTGTACCTGTGACATGGGGCTATTTTAGCTAACAACACATAGAAACTTCAGTCATGCCCAACAGACTTGCACCTCAAATGCTTCTCCTGTATGACTCTTAAGTTGAACAATGAAAAAAGTACAACAGAGAGAGACTTATCATAGATGAGTACATAGATGACATTCCACATTTACTGGTTGCGAATGAACTTTAAGCAATGGATAAAAACTAAAAACTAGCTAAAAAAACAGTAGTAACAAACACGCAGTCTGAAATTTGTCAGAACTTTTGCATGTTCTATAGATGGCCATGTCATGCAGTCAGCAACAGCAACTTCACTGCCTGAACAAATGTTCCTGCCTCTAAAATGATAACTTTGAAGGAGAAGGAAAAACTTTAACTTATAAAGGAAGTCAATGTAATTTTTTATTTTATTTTAAGTAATATTGACCAGATCTATTGGTACATTCATTGGTCATTTTAACACAACTGAAAGGCCAATTGCTGTTTTGAAACAATGTAAAAACACTGAGCCACTGTATGTTCCGACAGTGGTGATAAGGACGTCTATTTAAAATGGCTGAACAACTCAAACAAGAGCAAGTTAATATAGGCATGACTTTACACAGTGCTCATAGTTGAGCTGTAAGTTTCTATTATCTGTAAGCCTCTTAGCAGAGTCTTCGCTGACTGACTACATTCTGGGACATGGGAAAAAAAGTGTAAAGTCTGACTTTTTTCCACCAAACTATTCCTTCAGGACATGAAGACAGACAGTATCCAAATAAGTCAAGGTGATCGACAAGAACCAGAGGTGGTCCGAAAGCGGATCCATGCAGAAATACACAACAAGAGGTGCTAGTGCTAGTTAAGAATCAGGCCATGCTCCTGGAGGAGAGGATTTATAAGGGCCTTACGCCACGGGTGCTGGAGCCACTGAACCGCCTAGCACCAGTGTACGCGTTCTCTTCATACAGTGAGCCCTGTGGATAGAACACAACCAGTTGCTGTGCACCTACAGCTGATGAACCCACACACACACACACACACTGCCCCTATCTGTCGGGCACTGGCAAATGCACGCAGGTTACACACCCATGAATGACCCATCTGAACAGAAAACGATAATAATGGTCCAGGTTCAGTTTCCCAAAAGTGTTGATGTAAAACCAAGTTCACACTAAAGGCATTTTTAAACTGGAGTTTTTTTTTCAGATGCAGGGCCCTGAAAGTTATGTTTGGACATGTGTGAAGGTTTTTGAACCTTTGAGCCAAGTCTTCTAATTATATCATGAAATGAGTGAAAAACACTCATCATAGAGAGTGTTAGAAGATATACATAGATATACATACATAGAAGAATGTACAACTCAAATAAAAAAAATAAATGAAAACTTTTCCAACAGAAAATAGGCTTTGGGCAGTAGAACACTAGAATTCTGGCTATTGAGTGCTGATTGGTTGATGAGCTGAGCAACTCATTGGCTGTCATGTTTACCCCAGGTATAAATATATAGAAGTGACTTTTAGAAAGTCATAAAGTTATACATATAAGTTATCCTTTATATGTTATTCATTATTAATCCCAGAGTGGAAATGTATTATTATCTAACATTTTACACATCCAAAGAAATGAGCACACACACCCAGAACAGTGGGTAGCCACAGTCACAGCACCTGGGGAGTGGTTGCGAGTTAGGGGCCTTGCTCAAGGCCATTTCAGCTGTGGGTGTTCCTGCTGGTTCAGGGAACTGAACCAACGACCCTTCAATCACAAACAAGCTTCTCTAACCTTTAGGTCACTGCTTCCCCACAGGGCCTTGTTGCTGGATCTGAACAGAGTTTTAAAATATGACAGCAATGTTGAAATGATGCTGTTCTGTCTGTTGAAAAACATCCGATCACATCAGAAGACATTATCAAGTGGCAGTTCTCCTCACTGCAAGTTCTCTGTTGGCTCCTTATCTGCCACTTCCTAGAAAAATATGCTACACCCTATCACATAGCCAACACTTATCACAGTCTAAGTACTACCACAGCCCACCAGAGCAACAATACAGTAATAAAGGTGGGATTTTTCTGTCAAGCCTTAACCTTGTTGTTCAAAAAAAAAAGGAACACACTTATTACTCACTATTTTTGCAAAAATGAGAACAAGCAAAGGTGATGTATTTCACAGTGCTGTTTGTCTATGGTTCCGATTAAATTTAGCAAAAAAATCTGTACATTGTTATCGCAATATTGATCTCTGCAATACTGATATCGCAGAAGGCTGCAATATGCAAATGAGCATCTAACCAATCACAGAACTTCCATGAGAATGGGTGGGGCTAAACTGTTGTAGGCTAAATATAGTAAAGAGAAATATATAAATATGTTGTTTTTATGACCTTACAAAAACTAGGTTTAGACATTAGCCATTTTGTAAGCTTAGTTGCTATATATGAACTGTATGGATGGGGGAGTGAACACACAGTGTGGAGCTATAATAGTGCTTACTTATTTCAATCCTTTTAACCAGAGAAAAGTGAGGAAATGGACCATTTAATATAGTGAGAGGCATTGCAATCGTAATATGTACCGCAGTATAATCGCAATACTGATATTTTGTCCATATCGGGCAGCACTAGTTGCAGAGTACTGCAGACAAGTGTGGCTTGATGCACAACTGTCTTTCATTTATTTTTTTTCTTTAACTGCTTTTGGAAAACTCACCACTGCAATGATTATGCTACAGACTCTATTAACAAGCAAAAAACAAATTTAGGTATATGGTATTGTCTATGCATTTCCACATGCAAGACAGAAATCACAGCATTTAAAATTTATTTTCTTTTTTCTTATTGGTAAAATGACATGAATAAAACAAGGGAACTATTGAGTTGAAATGAGCAGTCATGGCTAAAATGATGCATCCAGTTGATGAAAAAATGGTGGCCACTGGACAAGGCATCAGCCTTTTCAATGGGCCATCTGATGGATCACACACAAGTTTGGATGCATGCAAATACGGAAGGACTTTCAAACAGGGCGCATGCAGATAATGCTGCCTAGGTCATAAGACAGGAGAAGAGTTAAAAACAAACCCTGTGACTTCTCGAGCGGGGGGCATCGCTAAAGAGAGCAGAGGGCTATGGACAGAGAGAGAGGAAGGGGACATAGACATACACAGAGTTCATGGTCAGTGTGCCTTGTACCTACACTCACTGGTCAAATGATAAGGTTTGCATACCATATATAAACCCCATTTGTGAAAAAGTTGGGATTTTTTATAAAATGCAATAAAAACACAAATGTTTGATTTGTTTACTCTCTTGAACTATTAAAAGTTCAATAAAAATATTTCAAAAGTTTTCACTGATCAACTTAAATGTATTTTGAAAACACAATCAAATTTAGAAAAAAGGTGTGTTTACCAATTTTTCAAACATTCTTGCTTAAAACAAGATTTTGGCTGCTCAACAGTCTGTTGTGGCCACTGTCTGATTCTCATTTTAATGAAGTTCCTAACATTTTCAACACGAGGCAGATTTAGACTGTTGGTAGGCCAATCAAGCAAACTCACTAACCATGGGCTTCCCAGGAAAAGAAGTCACCATGATTGCAGAATATGTCTATCTTAAATTCCAAAATCTGCCTCTGCATCAATGGGATCTACCACACTCATGCTATGGCCATTGATACCCCCCATATCAAGAAAAACTGCCTTTGCACCTTTCACTGATAAATGTCTGCATCCATTTTATCTTTGACACGGAAAGCTCGAAGTCCATTTCTCCCAAAAAACAAGCTGAAATGAGGACTCATCTGACCACAGCATGTTTTCGTTGTCTTTCGGTATATCGGAGGTTACTTAATGTTCAGAGAACTCAATGGTGTTTCTGTAAAGAATTGAAGTTTGGCTTTCACATTGCATAATAGAGCTTTAGGTTAAATTTCTTGATCCTGCAGCAGAATGTGTTAAGTGACAGTATTTTTTTAAAGTTCTCCTGCACTCATGTGGCTGTATTTAACCCAGTAATGTAATGGTTTCTCATACAGTGCCTTCTGAGGTCTCAAAAAGAATGCACATTCATGTACACATTCTTGCATTTTATGAAAAATTCCAACTTTTCGGAAACGGGGCTTCCTTTAACTGTTGCTGCACAATTTGGCAGGCCTTGCTTTTCTCTGTCCATCATTGGAAAGGGACCACCCTTTACCAGATGTCAGATCATTCTCAGCACTGTGATAATTTGAACATGCTGGTGACGTGTGTGTACTGTTGATGTGAGTGTATGAGGTGTAGAAGAGTTCCTAAAGTTTTTAAAACTGAGTGTGGAATAGTGCTGTGGTCATAATATGGCCACTGGTGAACGGATGGATGATGAACAACATATATTGTGTGTGGTAAAGATGAGCTGTGCTATGTGAGGACTTGTATTGAGTGGGAGCTCCTCTGATGTTAACTGACTACAGCAGAGCTAACAAAAGCACTACCCATCAGTTACTAGTTGAACTCTCTATCCACACTGAATACTCGAAAACTGTTAACTGTACACCTACAAGGCGCACCAACAAGATAGGTGTTTCTAATAAACTGGCCATTAAGTGAGCAGTGTGTAAAAACCAAAGCAAAACTATTCCACCTGATTCACATATGCTAGCACCAATCACAACTTACCATGCCACTGCTGTGCTGAGAATGGTCCACTACTCAAACAATAAATGGTCAGTGGTGGTCCTATGGTGTCCACATTACAATGATAAAGGAGGCTGAATAAAGCTGAACAAATTTGCAGCTAGAGGTCAGTTACTGTCAACATCTATGTTATGGTAGTTGTACCTGATAAAATGGCCAATGAGTGTAGCTGCAAGTTAGATAAACTGGCACCTCTGTGTACATCTACATATATACACACAAGTCTGCTGAAATATAAGCATTTCTGCCACAAACACTCATCCTCCACCTTGATTCCAACAAATAATATAGATTTAAGCTGTTTTAAGGACGCAAGATAAAGTATATGAGCTTCGGTCTGCTTTTGCAGTTTGTCTTCTTGAAGCGAGCCTTGTGAGATGACTCAAGCAAAATGTAAGTAATCAAATAAAAGAAAGAGCAAGATAATTAGGACAAGAGCTGAGGGCAGGAAGGAAGGAAGGAAGGAAGGAGCAAAGCTGAAGGGAGTAAGAGAAAAGAGATAGAGCGTGTGTGGAACAGAGATATGCAGCGCAATGAGAGATAGAGAGAGAGAGAGAGAGAGAGAGAGAGAGAGAGAGCGAGACAGACCCGGCCATTTTGAAGTCTGGATGAAGGCAGGCTGCCCGTGCTGCTACACAGGTCCGAGTAGTTCCCCTACGGCAAGCAAAGAAGGACAAAGTAAGACGGTGTGAAAATTGAGAAGATGAAAATGGCAGCAGAAAGTGGGCTGCTATCTTTCGTACAGACATTGTGTACGATGATGCAGAAAATGTGTGATGGAGCCAGTAGCAGAACTTCAGTGAAACACACACCTGGGTTCAACATAAGCAATGGCCAGAGAGCCAAGGGCCAACGACAAAAGTATGTCGGGCAAGTTGACTGGTCAGATGCTGGTTCGTTCCAATTCCATGACAAGGGGAGACATCTTGCATGCTTAGTAAAAAATGAACTCTTTAAATTGTGGTGGTGTGAAAAATTGGTGGTTTAGTCAAGAATCAATGGTTGATGAGCTGTATATGAAAATAATGGATAAGACATAAACAAACAGCTTTGATTGCTCTGTTGCAAAGTCACTCATTTTGGGAGGCAGTTTGCACGCACAGGAACAAACTGAATCTGTGAAAGGCTTTTTTAGAGAAGCAGACATTGAATTTTGTTACTTCTGCTAATAGTGACAGATGATTGTCTGTCATGAAGGTTTACAATCTGTCCCAATGCAGACATACTGTTTGACATACAAATTGTAAAGTTTGCTGCGTCAGTGCATTTTAGCCTGTGCATAGGTGGTTTTACCATACGGCATATGAAGGCAATGCTTGTGGCCAAGCCCTTGTGAATTTGTGTTTTCTTTTTTTAAATGTATAAAACATTTCCTTCTCTTGTACCTGAGACCAAATCAAAGAGGGCAGTCCCATAAAAGCATTCACACAGCCTTGACGTTCTTGCTCACCTCCTGCACTAGGACTGGCTCAAATCCAGCCTAGAGGTAGGTCTGAAATCCTCCAGAAATATTCACTACCTTTAATATTATAAATTTAATGACAAATACGTACATATGATTTCCTCTTTCATCGGAATTCATGATGATCTGCACTAAAACAACTTCTTATACCTGCTGAATAAATGATACTTCAATAGTTCTCAGAGCACTTTAAAGTGAAGCATTCACTTTTTAATGGAAAGTACTGCAAATACTGTACCCAAACAAATATTGTAAATAACATATTACATACAATAACAGACATTTACCTCTAGAGAATAGTGGATGTTCAAATGCTTTAACAAAAGCCAGTACTATTCTTCTGTCTTGAAACAATTAAAAAGTATTTACTTATAATCTTTTGTTGCCATGTTGTCTTCTTTTTTCAGTTCAAAGTTAGATTTGTCATTTGGCTCTTTCCTTTAGCTTTTTGGCTTTATTAACTGAAAAGTGCTGCCTCTTAATAGTTTTGCTCACTAGCTTTTATTGTGTAAGCAGGACAAAGAAGGGCCTCCCATTTGTCCAGATGCCCCTGAGCCCCCTTATGGAAATGTAACTGTTAATCTAAAAAGTCCACCTGTGCATGGTACTTCTTTTGGCAGATTGCTGTTGATTAGCCCAAATGCTTTTAGATGTTGCTATGACCATGTAGCTTGTGTTAATTTGGTGACATAGCCAAAGGTGGGAGTGCCCATCATAACCGCTTGCTTCACAGTTCTCATTGTTCTTCTTAGAATTTTTTTTTTTTTGAGCCAGTCAAAATATACAAGGGGCCAGTAAAACTCTGATCTACCGCATACGATTATTTTCTTTTCCACATAAGAAAACACAAAGAATGGTGGTATTTAAATCACGTATCCTACGTGAAAGAGGATGTTTAGACTGATAGACTTCAAACATACTGACCCTCAAACTGCCTCGACTTCCAACAGACATCCGTTCTTCATCATCTGATATCTGAAAAAGAAAGAAAAAAACAAAAACATGTAATGTTAATGCTCTGTGTAAAATTTGGGCTTTTTATAAGCAAAATCGATTGTACACTTATATATCTGTCTATGGAGCGTTGATGTAAAGTGGTCCAGAAGGGACACTACAGAAGAATACAGTTAAAAAACCAAAAACCCATCGGAAACAATGAACACTCTTTTAAAGGTGCCACAAAGAGTTCTTTAAATAATGCTATAAAACAACCATGTTAGTTCCCTAAAGAGCCTTGGAAGTGGTAAAAGTGTGTGAACCATTTAAAGGTTAAAGTAACCTTCATAATCTGAAATTCCAAATTCTAAAATGATCCAAGCACTATTACATGATGTGGATGTTCTTAAACCATTTAAACAGTTTCTTCACACTAACACATCTCATTGCCCTCTAAAGAACTATACATTAAAAGGTGATTAAAAGAACAAAATGAATCTTTCATGCAAAAAAGCCCTGTATGGCACATTTACCTTTATAAATACTAAGAGTGTAACAATAAATCAATCTGTACTGATGCATCGACCAAAATAGTACACAATTCGATGTATCAATGTGACCCATAAAAATCGATTTTAATTGTGTGCTGTGTTTTGTACTGAGAAGCTGCTTTTGTTTATGACTTGACTGCTGTATTTGACCATTAAAAATCAAATGTTCACATTATAATTTTTCATGTGTGAGTTTATGTAATTGTAGCAGATTGTAAGAAATTTTACCATATTTTATATTGACTCCAGACCCCAGTATCGAACAGCATCAACCAAGTCGCATCAAACCAAATTGTCTCGTATCGTTAACCTAAATTCATTAGAACGGATTGAATCGTGATGAAAATCATGATTTACACCCCCACAAAAAAACATGTTCATGCATAATATTTTAGTCTTATTTGTTCAACTGGGTTTTCTTTACCTACTTTTTAGGACATTTAAAGTTTTCATGTTAAACTGTGGTCACAATATACTTTAAAAACACAGTCAAACTTCATTTTAATTTTAAGGAGAGCATCATTAGTCTTGCTTGGGTAAACATACTGTACTGCCGTGTGAAAAACACTGAGTGAAAATGATTTGTAGTCATACTTTCAGAAAATAATACTTTTACTTTTTCCTTTGTTCCATCTTTATACATATCATGACAAATCGCATATCAGGAAAATTTCTCAAAATATCGTGATAAGGTATTTTTGCTATATTGCCCAGCCCTAGTTTTAGGCCACATTCCTGCAGAAGTAAAAAAAAAATCTATAGCCTTCACAAACTTTCAAGCATGGGCAGAAAATCAGAGGAAAAACATCACTAAGCTCAACTTTAATTTCTGCTATCACTGTTGAACATTATCGCCTGTCTGTAAAGCACTTCGAGCTACTGCCTGTATAAAAATGTGCTCTATAAAGTATTTGTAAACTTAATGTAGCTGTAAACGTATAAAGCAATCTGAAAGATGAAAAAAGATGGATTGAGTGGGCAGAAAAGACAATAGTTAGATAATTTGCAGGGCGGGGGGTCTGAGAGTAGCTGGATGTAGCAAAGGACTGCAAAGGGAGGGAATACAGACCGAGGCGTGTCTCCGTGAGTGGCGAGAGTACCGCTCACTGTCCTCCTGAAAAGCAGCGGTGGGAAAAGAGAAAAGAGGAAAGGAAGTTAAAAAGTAGGAACACAGAAGAGTAAATGCATGCTCAGTACAAACACCAAAAACCACCGCAGCACACAAAGACCAGACAGCCTTGCCACCAAGCATGCTTTGAACCATTCCATTATCATATCGCTGTCCGTCATATCACAGTTTAGAGCATGTTTAGGTCTGTGAGAAGGCTTAAGTGGAGCCGGAGAGTCTGGCAGACTATAATGGCTATAAGCTGCATGTCACGCCACAGCCTTATAATCCTGCTGTATGTTATAAGCGTATCTGCTAAAGCCCATGTTTCAGATGGCCTCCAACCCCCCACTGCCTTGCAGAGGTCTTTACAGAGGGAATAGAGATAGGACTGCACAATATGGACAAAATTCTAGTAATGCACTTATACTGATACGCACTACAAAGGTGCTATTTATATTCAACATACTAGTGAATAAATGTTTTTACTTTTTTTAAGATATTAATATATGATTAAGATATGAATATTTTAATTCATCAAAACACCCACAGCACACTTATCAGGTCAGAGTACTCACAGTAAAAAAGCTGTGAAGAACTCATTTGCATGACATCAGTATTGCAAAAGACCAATATCCTGATAACAAACAGTATATTGTGCAGCTCTAATCTGGGTCTAAGCCTTAATTCATCTCTTCAATACTAAACACAGCATCAGCAACATAACACATTACTAGCCTAAATACACTGTGATAATGCAGGGTAGTGTAACATTAATATAATCTATTGCACAGCACACTTCACAGAGGGAATTTAAAATATGATACAGTCGTGTGAAAAAAGGACACCCTATGATTTTGATGATATCTGAACAAGCAAACATTTCACGCTCTTTAATAAGGTGCCTACAGATAAAGGTGATAATACTGCAACAAATGAGACATAACATTGACATTTTGCAGTTATTTTCATTATTTAAATAAACAAAAATCATGGACATCAGTCACACAGAAAACTTATTTATCATTTATCACACATTCAAGTCTGTAAAAATAGAATCATGTGTTCCAGGTTAAGTGTCATTTATTAGATTTCTCTCCTGGCTGGCACCCTCTTATTTAAACTTCACATTTAGGGTCTAGTTCTCTTTGCTATTGAAGTGTATGGCGTCATCATACCAAGAGCTAAAGAACTCTAAGAACTCATATATGAGTGGTGTTTTTTTTTAAATGACTACCAGTTTTTTCATGATTGGCCACAACAGAAAATTCAGCTTGAAAGCAGACTGTTCAATGGGAACAGAAGTCTCCAACAAAACCAGACTTTCATCATGGAGTGGGTAGGTAATTCTTGTTGGTATGAAACTGCATACATCTACAACCAAAAATAGGCTGGACAAATTTGACCTGCATAGTAGGTATGTAAGGAAAAACTTTTTCTCTCCATAAAGAACATTAGAGCAAGATTACAGTTTGCCAAACAACATATAGACCAAGACCAGGTCTTTTAGGAATAAAGTGGATAGAGTTGTTTGGCCACAGTAACAGTACACATGTATGGTTTAGACCAAAGGCAGGTTTTTAGTAGAACAACCCCACAACAACTGTAAAGCATGGTGGTGGAAATTTTATGGCTTGGAGTTGTTTTGCTGCCTTAGGAAAAGAACAGCTTGCAGTCCCTGATTCAGCTATGAATGCTTCATTTTATGAAAGTGTGGTTGGAATAGCTCAGAAAGAAGAATGGAGGGTTTTTTGAACCCCACTGAAATGTTATATGAAATTTAAAAAGAGAGTCACATGCAAAAAACATAAACATCTTAAGCACACAAAACACATTAAAAATGTGGGGATATATTAGCTTCTGAGACCAGGGATGTACTTGCTTTCTCCACAGAAAATACTTGCTTTATCCTACCTTTTTCTGATTTGTTCAAGTGTATCACCTTTATCTGCAGGCACTGTATAAAATAGGATGAAATGCCTGTTCAAATATATTAAAGAAGCAACAATTTCCATGGGATGTATTCTTTTCACATGACTATGTCTGCTAGATAGTCCTCTGTCTATTGGCACTGATTCTAATCGTGACATTGTGCCACACACTGCATGCAGCTTTGTGGTTTTGCATGGCATACCATCCACTGCTCAATATGGCCCCATTTGCTGTCCAGCCCATAATATTTCTGGGAGGGCACAGAGGAAGAGAAGAAGAAGAGAAAATGAGGGAGAATGGAGGGAAGAAGGTGAAAGACAGGAAGATTAAAAATGACACATTTAAGAGAGGGAGGTTACAGTACATTGTATACATAGTGTCAGCACAAAACCCACGTCTCTCTGAAAAAAAAAGCAACTGAAAGCTGCATTTTTGTGCCAGCAGGGACTTTACCTTTAGCTTCTTTGTATCAAGTAAGATGTTGTGTTTTCAACTAGAGTTCTCTGATTAATCAGTTCTTGGACACTGTTTCACCTCATGATACTGATCACAAATTGCTTAGCAACAACCCTCAAATGCTGTAAACTGTGAAATAGTTTGATGCTTCTAGCTTTGTACTCGCCAGTGCCATATTCAGATTTTCCATTCTGTCTTAAATAATGCAGTAATTGTATTGTGGTGCCACCTGCAACCATCTGTGCCAGAATGTGACTGCTGCACCAAAATAGAAGATTGTGAGCAAGAAGCTAAGTACAGCTTTGTGATAAATAGAACAGCATTTTTATCAAACTTCTCTTTTTTATTAACATTACAGTTATTTGTAAAGTCTTTGTGAAACGTTCATTTTATATTTATTTTATTTTGGTTAACACCAATCAACAAAATGCTATTTGTGACTATTTTTTGCCATACATTTTCAGTGACCAAACATTGGTGCATCCCTAATTTTTACTGGTATGTTCATCATGTAATTTTAAGTGTAAAAGAGCAGCTGATATTGCATGTAAAATAATAAAGACAACACAATGGAGATACAAGGTCTTTTTTGGACTAAAAAGATAAGCATGCATAGCAAAAAGCGACAAGCTTACTATTTGTCTTTCAAAAGAAACATTTTATTATGAGTCACTTCAATCAAACTTCTATGAAGCATCAAGTGAAGTTTTTTGTACTTTTCAAGTGAATAGCAGTGGTGTAATAAAATTATATTTTTAGAGATTTACACCATTGGTACATCAGCAATCCACAAAATTTCAAACTGAATCAGTGAGAATCCATTACTGAGAATGCAGTAACAGGCGAACATTTGCAGTGGGTAAAGGACAAGAGAGGAGAAGAAGAAAGGAGAAGAAATGGGAGCCCCAGGGGAAATGGCTTACCTTCTGAGCCTGATATATCTAAAAGCAGGAAGACCAGGGTGGAGAAGCAGAAAGGGTCATAAAGAATGAAAAAGAAGATGACATGCAGTTGTATTAGGACATGACAGAAGATGACAGCATAAGGCAGGGTTAATCAGTGGGAAATAACAGTAAGACTATTCTAATATGTTTACCTTTATTCCCGTTTAAAACCCACCTTTATTCCAGTATAAACCCGCAGGAAAATTGTCCTTTTGTCCATTTAAGAGCTTGTCAGAACTACGAAAAGCTTAGTTAAGCTCCCACCAAGATCTGAATTATGTAACCCAGCCTTGTATGTATGTATAATTACGTACTTTGGGCCAAACTGAAATCCCAAGCTTTGTTCCTGTACCTAAATCCTAACACTGCCAGCAAACTAGGTCATTTTCTAAACTGCCTGGCAGTTGCTAAATGCTAAATCTAGGCAAATGCTCCATATTAGCAAGCTTGTACTGTTCTAGCAATCTTCTTTTTTCACTTTTACAGGGTTTACACTGTTTATCTCTAATCTAGAGCCGCTCTCCAACTTACCTTCCAAATCAGACAAGGCGCTGCACACATAGCCCACTGCTGAATTTAATTTAGCCTTTTTCAGCAGCCTGAAACTCTGTCCAAGGCTACTCTGCCCTGTATCTGTGAGTGCCCTATGCAGAGTCCATCTCATCTGAAATGCTAACTCGAGAAAGTTCACGCTAACTCCCCATAGTGCTTCGACCCACTAATCCACTTTGGGGCCTTTAAAAGGACTTTAACCCTTACAAGACAGTCCCTGGATCAGCTCTGAGATGTAATCTGTAATCCGAAGGCTTTTTGCAAGAGCATGGAAGGTAAACACATGTCTAGCTGTAGTTTTCTACATTTGTACTGTAAACAGAACTGTAAACATTTAAGCTCCATAATATCATTTTAGGATTATATTGCCGTAATGATAACCTTCTAATATACAGATGGCACAATACATGTACAATACACACAATTCCAGTATGTTTCTGATTGTCAGGTGATATTAATCCAATATATTTTCTTTAGAAATGACTAAACTGCAAAATGGGGCTAAAGCACTTATTTCAAGCATGTAAATAGTAGGCGTTCATGCAATGCTCAAATTACCCCACAGAAAGAAATACATGGCTAAAATCATGGCACAAAAGTGAGCGTTTATGGCATCACTGACCTGTATCATTTTGACCTAAATTATCTATATTTTATGTTTCAATTTAATGCCAGAATTTACCAAGGCCCACAAATAAAAGAATCTATAGTTATGCACAAAAAACACTTTGCATCAACATTGCTATAATGATTGACAAATGCAGCTCTAGCTTGAATGTGTTGATCAGTGTAGGCTACTACACATTTTACATTCCCATACAGAGGCTTCAGAGAGTAAATGGTGGTGGTGATCTCACCTCTTTCTGCTGTCTCTCCAGTTCCCTCATGCGGATCTCCCGAGCTTCGGCCCGAGCCGCCCGTTTAGCGGCCAATCTCGCCTCCGCCTGCCAAAGGAATATCAATAAAACGTGTGAAATCAGGCAAATCTCTCGAAAAATGGAAAATGCGGTAAAGTCTACACTGGGTCGATGGTTTGTTTTTTATTATTCAAATATTACATAGGATAAAACACCCAGATATTTACCATTGTAGATGAGAGAGGCCAAGCCGAAGAAGACTAGCTTGAAGCTAATCTGTAGCTAGTTTGTTCAGAAGTAACAAGTAAGCTTCCTCTCAGAAGCTACTTTTTATGCTGTTATCTAACTATGAGGTCATCAATGATCAACTGTGCCATTAGCTTAATCTCATCATGCAGCCCATTGTTTTGTGTGAATGCCAGTTTGATAGCGATTCAAGGTGGTCATACCTATTAAGGACGCGGAAACACATTGTGACATTACACTGCCTCAATCATGGCCAGTGAAACTGATACTGTGAAAGATGTGTTATATAAGGCTACACTTGATCAGTCCATTCAGAGAACATTCCTAGCTTTAAGTCACAAATCGAGACACATATGCCAAGCTAAAATTATTTCCTCGCCTCATTAACACACTGATTAAGGTATCTGCAAGATCTGACCGCTGAGTGAACCAGAGGCAGGGATTATACAAGTCTTCAAAGGCTGTAATCAGTTTGTGTAGAAACAAATTATTGTTGGGAATTTCATGCATAAGATATAATGTTTTCCATATCCTTCATAAAGGATAAGACAAAAGTCATGGAGCAGCCAAATCTAGGATTAAACCTGAAATGAAATTGACTATTTGTCATTGTGAAGACACTCAAGCACCACAAGAAAATGTGACCTCTGCATTCCAATTGTCACACGTTCACATGTGGAACAGCGGGCAGCTATCAACAGCGCCCGGGGAGCAGTGTAAGGGGACAGTACCTTGCTCAAGGGTACTTCAGTGGTGCTTGGGCCGGATGTAAACCTATGAGAGCAATGTCCTTACCACTAGACCACCAATTATTATTAGCAACAGTAGAATAATCCTCCCTGTTAATAACAATGGACTCTATCAAAATGTATTTGATTACACTCAAAGTCCCCAAAGTGTCTGAGCTGGGGAAAACTGCTTTTAACCATTGGGCACTAGTGAGGTGGAATATGGTGAAAGACATGCTAAAACTAAATCCAGTGCTTGAGCGAGCCAAAAAAGTAGGGTGACAATATAGAGCATGCGTTTTTTTCCTGAAACATCATTTCAAAAAGGGTTTTTGTTTTCTTAAACTAGATTAACTTAAAATAAAAATAAGATTTTTGATGAAAATAAGCTAGATAGCCACCATTATTTATTATGACCTTTTAAACTCTTTACCAACCAAAAACTATGGGGATGACTAGTGTTCCAGATCTCTGCTATTGGAAATCATTAGTTAGAATATCCTTATACTGGAAATTTTTTTTTTTACGTTTTAATGTTATATTTTATTACTTTTTCCAAAGTATTTAGCATCTCTGTAATGCCTTCTGCCTTTCTGTTTGTAATGACTATTTTGATATTAGTCCTCTACTTACAAAGGGACCAGAATTAACATGCACACACACACACACACACACACAGGAAGGAACAGCTCACTCATTGCTCCCATGCTGCCATTTCCTTTTAAACATGTAAAGCTAATAAAGTTTTTTTTTTTTCATTTTTGTCATTTCATGTCTGTGTGTGGCTTTATGTCAGTAGCTGCTAAATCAAAATAAGAATATGTGTGTTGTTGTTGATCCTTGGGCTTAATTCCTCAGTCAGTAAATCACAACCTTTTCCAACATTGTAGCCACTTAATTAACCAGCTATTTACGTCTTACCACATTATAAATATCATACCATTGCCCAAACTGTCATCTTGAACCTCCTATCAGTAGCACTATATCTATCCATACAGGGTGAGAATCCCTTAAAAATCCCCTGAGAAAGCTCTGAAAGGAATGTGGATTACTCATAAAAGCTGTAAATCCTATAGAAACATACAGTTCATCTTTATTGCTAAGCCAAGAAAACCAGTAAAACTACCATCAGCAGGGGGCAATGTTTTCTTTCTCTTCCCACTGAACACAAGTATGAATGACCAAGCAGTTCTTCAAACCATACAAACAGCACAGTCGGTCTGCCTAGCCTTAGCAACACTAACCATATATAAATGATGCCAAATACTGAAAACCCACTTTAAACAAGCAAACTAAAAATAGAGCCTCTTTTATTTTTTTTATTTTAGTTTCCCACCCATTACTTTGAGTAAACTGAACCTATGGGGTTCTAGTAATGTCAATCTTTGCAAGTAAATCGTTACCTTTGAATAGAAGCAAAAGAAAACATGGTGCTGCCATTGATTATGTTTTACCTACAGCATGGATTTTTAAAACTTGAGTGATTATACTTCACTATGACATTTTTAAGGGGCATTCCCACCTAAAAAGGTGTTCTGGTGTTACAGCCCACCAGCTTTTGGCTTGACCAAATTCACAATTTTATAGTTTTCATGTTTTTACTCATCCATGTTCTCCCTCCTCTCTACAATGCCCAGCATGCATTACACAAATACATACTAAAACCAGTGGGAATCCCTGTGGTGTCAACAAATCTTGACTGCTACTCAAGCCATTGAAAGTTACACCATCATCCATAATTTTAAACATCCGCTCTGTATTAGCACAGAATGGACACCAGATACAATGCTTTTTAGTAGAGAAAAGAAACCATATAGTTCCCTTCCCTCCATCACAAAACATCATCAGAAGAGGGGTTTTGTAGTCTTAAACCAAAATGTCGTTCTACACACTAATGCTGCACTTTTGTAGGATCTGAGTAGACATGATTACAATAGATATAACTCAAAGTCCAGGAGATTTTTCATTTGTTTTTCTGTATGCTTTTATAATGTTATGGGAATTTGCCACTGTGGGAAACTAATTCTGGCAATTAGCTGTTGAATCACACACCACCAAAGAAATAAAACCTATAATTTATCTGTCAAGATGTCGTTTTTACTTTAAAAAATGCAAATACCTTTTTGCCAAATACATTTTACTTTCAGTCAGGTATGTTTTTGGCTGCATACGATTTCAACATTCTTACTTTCACGTTAAGTATTACTTCTCTGTACGTTTTTTGCCTCTGGTCCTTCATATTACAGCAGCTGTAACTTAATGGAAGTTAACACAATGTGCTTTTACTTCAATCAGTAAGAAAATGTTTGTTCGATGTAAAGGTCAATAAAAGGCACACGAAAACTACATTTTAAATTGTACACATATGTGTGACCAGACTGATTCTTCAAGACTTTTGCTGAGACTATCAAGCTTGCAGTAAGAAGCATGCACATGCTGTTCGAAAGCCACTTCGGCTCTTTTGTCTCGATCAGTCACAACTCATTCCGGAGGGCCAGAGAGAGGCCTGTGGCCTAGATTCTGCCAGGCAGGCTCACATCCACTGACCAGCCTGTCAACAGCATGGCAGCCGAGGGAGCCCTCATTTACAATCACGTAGCACAGGCAGTTTCCCATGCAGCAGGAGCTTGGTGCTTCTGAGGCCAAAAGGGAGAAAAAAATGACTACAGAAGCAGGAAAACAGCCTATAAATCAAAACACAAAAAGCATGTGAATGCCAGCACAGGCCTATTTATGGCTTAAAGGCACAATACCTTATTTTTACACAAAAGTCATGCCTTCTTCACTTTTTTGAGTCGCCATTAAACCGTGTAATAAAACGCATAGTCGGTGCATGTTTTTAATTATGACAAAAACTTTAAAGAAAAGTGAAATGAGAGAATCCAGTGTTTTATGTCAATGTTATCAGAGAATCATTAGACATTGTGTGCTCTTATTTATGACAGTATTAACATTTTTATTTAATATTTTATGTTATACAAAATTCAAATTCAAAGTTAAAAAATTTGAATAGCAAAAACACTTTAAATGTCCATTCCCCATTATACAACATTGTACTTCCTTTGAAAAATACTCTCTGCGTATGGTCACTCGGTGGTGAGGTTCTTTAAGGTTCTTTGAGGTTCTATCATGGCTGACCAATGGTAATTCAATATATTTTAAAGGTGAAAAAAGGTGAAAACTACAGACGATGATAGACTACCAATGATCAGTGACAGCACAGTGTGTCATGGGCCTAAAGGATGCTCTTCTTTTCTGCAAATCAAGATTGCACAACAAGATTGCAAACTTCTCAAGTTCAATTCATAATAAAAGATCCTCCTTCTCTTCTACTTCCAGACACAAATGTGGCATGAACTGAAAGTAAAAAAGTCACACATATTTGTACTTTCTTCTACAGCTTTTTGCCCTTGTTGGGAAAGCTATACTTCAGGCTTTATTTTTGCCAGTCTGGATTTCTTAAAGAGCGCCCTGTTCAAACAGGCCACTGCTCCTAAACACAAATGTCTATAAAAGTTATAATAGTCTTTCGTCAGTATTTTTCTGCTTGTTTCACCGAGCCACAAGTGAGAAAAGATCACAACTTACACCATGTTTTCACTATCACAAGCAACAGCCAATTCTAAAGCATTAAACCTTATTAGGCCAAAGATACTTATAGATAACAGCAGCAAAGAGGTAAACAAGGTCAAGGCCTAATCACAGGGCAGGAAAATGCAATAATCACAAGAGTCTCCATGTGTAGATGGCTGCTGAAAATCTGCATCAATGAAGGCCTATTATGGCCTAAATGCAACCACATGAGTGTTCCAGACAGTGTTCCAGTCAGGAGCAAACAGTACCAGATAAGAAACATCACAGCACAGCTTGTATTATAGCTGTTTATTCTTAACAACTCTGCCAAAATCTGTCGGGCACAAAAACTAAGGATCTCTTATGCCCAGCACTTTCATGAGTGATCATATATGCACTTATATCTACATTGGTGGGATTATCTATTTCTCAGTAACCTAACAGATCATGAAAAAATGCTGAATAATACCACTACTTTGATTTAGTTGCAAATTTATCCTGAAAATACAATGGAAAACTTTTAGACTCATAAAGACTAAAATTTACATCAAAGCAAAGAAAAGCTAGCTATGTATTAAACTGCAGTTATTTCAACTTTCAGTGACAATTTAGCTGAATACAAAGCAGTGGTTTTGTATAATAATGTTATTAATTATGAAAGAGAGCAATATTACATTTATTGTTATTATGATCAATTATGAGGCTATATGATTTGCTTTTCTGACACATTAAACAAACCTGATCAACTATTTTTCATTACATAGAGAGCTCAATTAACCTGTTAACCTGGAATTAGCATAGCGAAATATATGCAACACTGAATAAAAGTCATTGTATTTATAATTTTTAACAGTAATTTTGCACTACTTGTTTATTTCTTTGTGCTCCAACACTAGGAAAAAGAAAACACTGTATGCTAACTGTGAAACATAAAAATGTCTTGACGTTTCATAATCACTGAGCACACTGATGGATGTTACTTTTAGGTATTATTTATTTATATATATATTACATTTTACAATAGACATTTTTAACAACATCCTTTTAAAAGGCCTTTGCTGATCAAGTGTGTTGCAGTTTAGGCCAAAAATACTGTAGACTGTAAAAAAAAAAAAAACAGTTATAAGTATTAAATTTAGATCTGAATACCAACTAAATGAAAATCTATGGTTTTTAAATTATGTGTGTCAGCCCTAGACATTTATTTCGTTACATCTAATTCAACAGTTGGTTGGAAACCTGAGTAGTGTAAAGCTGTACATGTTTAAAAGAAAGAAAAAAAACACATAGCGATAGGAATTACTTCATATTAAGAGGTTTCAAATCCATGCTAATACCAGGTTTCAGTCACAAATAGCCCTGGCTGTTGTGCATGGATCACTGCTTTGTCCAAAGATACAGCCACGTCAGATTTGCTACGAAAAAGAGAGTGAGAGAAGAAATTCCTGTGTGTTTTCTTCTATGGCTGGTTGCCCATGCCGAGAAAGCTATATTTTGGGCTTTATTGTTGTCATTCTGGTTTTCTTAAAGACCGCCCTGTAAAAGCAGGCCACCACTCAGTGCCATTAAGAGGAACAGGAGATGTGCAGGGTACGTGGAAGATGACAGAGAAAGCCTGGCCAAAAGCAGGCACCAGCAGCTTTTGCGCATAGAGCAATTCAGGCCAGGCCAGCCAGATGTTCTTGTCCTCCTGGCAAGGGCAGGACACAGCACTTGCAGGCCTCCCTGTGGAACCAGCGGGAACTCACAGCCTCACCTCTGTGCCAACAAAGAGATGTCTTCTGCAACTCGTATTTAAGAACCAGGGAAAAGTAGTGGCCCAAAAAATAGAGTATGTCAGCACTACAAGTCAGAAAGATAGAGAGAGAGTTTTCTGTAACCATATGATTTTAAAATGATAGATTAAAATTCTCTACATACATCTTGGGTAATGCAACAGCCATACATGATTTAGAATTGGCAATCAGGCTTCTCGCAACAGCCATACATGATTTAGAATTGGCAATCAGGCTTCTCCTGTGTGTTAAGCTGTCCAATGGCATTGTGTTAGCAGCGGTCCGCAAAGATGAGCAAGTATTTCACATGGCTCAAATGAAGCATGTGCTAGCCTTCACTCTCTTATTAGTTGTGGTATCATGTGATTGGGGGAGTCCTAGCTAATGGGTGGAATTGGGCATAAAATTGGGCAGAAAGAAAATACTTTCTACTTTCAGCTGTGTGTGTTCTACTTTCTTCGGGTGTGTCCTTGGGTGGTAGTTTTTCCACCATAAGCCTTAGTCTTTGGGAAGTGAAGATAACTGACATGTTGTTTCAAAGCCAAACAGCATGTTGCCTCCAATATATTTTCTCATTTGTTCTTCTCAAACCTCCATCCACCACAGCTTAAAATACTCTCTTCTCAATTACGGAATTCAATAACCAGGCCGCAGTTTTGCCTCGAAATAGACTTGCTAGAGAGCTCCAACCATGGAACTCCAACCATGGAAACATTTAGTAAGCCTCACACTCCTTATTGCACAGGGAGAAATGAAGGTAAGGGCAGTGAGTCAGTGGTGGCTGCGGCCCAGCATACGCTTTTTTTTAGGAGTCCTCTGTGCTATGGCCGGCAGTGGAGACTGTGAGCTCAAGCTGAGAGCATGCTGAAGATCCAAAGCAAACAAGGCTGTGGGCCACAACCACAATTTAGCCAGAGTGCAGATGGGAGCTGGCTAAGCTCCATCGTCTTTTTGAATTGCTAGAGAGCTATAAAAGCTATAAAAAGCTATAAAAAGATAACAATGAAGACTGAAATCGTAAATTGTTTCGATATCAATAAAATACTACAGGTATTTTTATTAAAATTACTATCCTGGTCTGTTAAATCAGCAATTTAACTTCAGAAAACTGCTACTTTGGCAAAACAGGGCCAAAGGAAAAGTCTAGCCATTCACTCACAATAGCACAAACCAACAGGACAGTTAGCAGTTATCAAGCTAGCTGTTTTCAGTGTTTAAAGAGTAAAGAAAGCCAAGAAAAATATCAGACATTTCAGGACATTTAAGGAAAGCATCGCAGAATACGAGGAGGCTAGCAGAAAAAAGGCCAAATATCCTCTGCAGTTTTTAAATCAGATAATCAAAATCAGCAACCAAAAAAGGCCTCTGATATTTCCAAAATATATAAGATACTCTATCTAGCTTAACCCTGTTAGATGGGTGATTGACCAAACAGAAGTGTCTTACTGGTTTTTTCAATTTTCAAGTACCCTCTTCCCACCCCTAAATTAACCTCCCCTCAACTTAACCTTGTCAATGAGGGATAATTCACCATAGAAATTGCAGCCCTTGTGATTTAAAAAATGTGCATATTGCGATTATAATATAAAAACAAATAATCAGTCAGTCTTAATCAAAATTATTTATATGACAAATAATTGTCAGCTAACATTTCATGACAGGCCTAGCTGGGGCATGACACAAAATGAAATACCAAATTTACTGTAAGATACTACATACAACTATGTAATATATATGACTGTATATGATATATAACTATATATAACATGCCCTTTGTTCATGTTACGTGGCTAAGGACTCCCTCTGGTGAAAATCTAGATTTTAAACTTGACATGTCCATAAGGTGCTTTTTATGTACTACAAGCTATTTCATGCATAAAATAAACTGTCAACAGCATAGCTGAGAATTTCTTCTTTTGACTTGATATTGACCAACAACTGTCTCAGAAAAGTGCCTGAATTTTCGTATGTAGGAGAAGCAATCATGAATCATGAAAAATTGGGTGCGGACCTTTCCAGTTCACATCCAAGCCAATTTATGGCCATTAAGAGTTTTTTTTTAAATGAAAATAACTTCTGAACATGTAGCTTTGAGAAACAAATATGTCTAATACATGGAGGGGGTCTTTAAAGACTGGCTTATATTACTTTGACCAAAATAATTCACGTTTGCTCAATCACATTAATTATCTGCTCAGTAAACACGTTTAATGAGGGCTTATTTGCATATGGCTAGTCATGGCGTCAGTACTGTCCAGTATTTTGTGCTAATGATTAATAGACAAATTATGCAGCACTCCCATACACTGTAAACTATTCTGACCATCATTAAAATCAGACTGAATGTAGTATGCACGAGTGCTGAAGGTTTCTCCTGTCTGCTCGGTGGGAGGGTGGAGAGGATTAGGAGTTCGTAGGGAGCATGCAGGAAAAAACACAGAAAAAAAAAGAAAAAGAGACACATCACCCCCCCCCCCCCCCCCCATGAGAGTTCCAGACTAATCCGCTCTTAGAACGCAGCGAAGCCCCATAATGCATCACTTCCTCCCTGCCTGGCACCTCAGTCTACCCAGCAACTTAATCTAAGGCTTACTGCTGTCCCCCCAACCCCCAACAGCACACATCCATACACACCAGTCCACAAACACCACTGACCCTGCAAGTCTCAGCAAAAAGCAACATTCAGAAATGCTTCCTGGTTCTTCTTAACTGGTATGTCGTCACTGGGTATCATCAGCAATCATTCATCCCAGCTAAAAAACCTGCATGATCAGAAACTTTTTTTTAACAAAAGAGCCTTTTTTCACTTTGAAGCATAAGAAACTGTTTAAATGTATTTTATTATTTGTATGCATTTGTTTGTATATCATTATATCCCAGACAACATTAATGATATAAAATTCAGGTCATATCACCAACCCCCACTTTCACTAACAGTCTATATCTGTCATGAGCCTGTGGAAACATTGTATGTGTCCAAGGAACTAAACTGAGGAAAGGATGGTCAGCCTAAGAGATGGACGATGTTTCCTGGACTGGCGATTAGTGCAGGATGTTGTTGATGCAAGCTAAAGGCTTAACAGATGCAGGTCAGTGGGTAGACACTGGCCAATCCTCTTCAGCAACAGTGGTGCAGGGGCTAAACGTGAGCTCTTTCTTTCTCTCTCTCTCTCTCTCTCTCTCTCTCTCTCTCTCTCTGACAGCTGTTCCTCTTCCCTGTAGGTCAGCTTCACCCCCTCCCCTTCAGCAGCCAAGACCACACCTCTTCCTGTGCAAGCCAACACCTATCACACAAGACCTCGCTCTTGCACACAAAACCCTAAAGGCTGTCTACTTCCTGCCATGGGAGTCCCAAGTTGGAAAATGAGTGAGCCAAAAAGCAACAAAAAAACAAAAAAACAGATGAAGTCAAATGTTCCACTGAGCTCCACATGCTGTGACTAAGGCAAATGTTAAATTTAGATCATGACATGATGAAATTTCTGCTTCTGTAAAGCAATGTTGTACAATTTAGCCTTAATGGAAAGAGTGACCACAGCTCCTGATTTGGCTGACAGGTTGACGTTTAATTCTCCATTTACATTATGATGGTAGACACACAAATCGTTTTTTTCATGCTTTTGAATCGATGTAGTGATAGATCGTGAGTCTCCGAAATGCCCTGACCCCCACCCCACCCAACTTTTATTGGTTCTTCAATAACTCAGAGTTGGGATACCATGAACTTTTCACTCCAGGAACTATTGCTTCATACTTCAGGCCTGTTGCTCAAAAACTACCTCAGCACGGTGCAAGCATGCAATGAGTGTTAACATTTTGGTGCCCATGTTAACAGGTTAAAGCAGTGGTCAGCAACCCGGGTCCTGGAGATCTACCATCTTCACAGGTTCACAGGTTCCCTGCTCCAGCTAATTAACCTCTTTCCTTGATTGGAGATGAACATATCAGTAAAACAGATATTCAGTAGAAAGAGGGTTGGTGACTTGAATTATGAACCACGCAGCAGTGCAATTTAGACCTGACACCAAAGTGGTGCTAGGTCTAGAGATTAGCCATCAAGAAACTGAACCAAGAGTGTGGCAGATGTGGTGGACATGGGTGACTTGACCGTTACACTCTCTCACACACTACAAATGTCCCATTACACCAGCAAGAACATTACTTTTATACCAGGAGACTATCAATATTGCAGAGATTATTTAGCTGTATGCTGCTGTCAGTTGAAAACTTTGCTGCTTTATAAAATTCAAGCTAGTGAGGACTGCACTCGTTGGCCTCACACAGGAAAAAGTCGATTTTTTGTCCTTTGTAACTACCCATAATAATGAGCATTCAGTTAGATGCTTGATACAGCTGGTTACAGTTGGATGCTAACAGTCAGTTAGCAGTTAGCAATTATTTCCATAGCATCAGGTGAAAGTGACTCTTTGTCATTGTGAACACACTCAAGCACCACAACGAAATGTGACCTCTGCATTTAACCCATC
>JBBPDA010000105.1:5577736-5604324 GCA_037974385.1 Arnoldichthys spilopterus
AGACCTGATCTAAAGTCATCATGGCACCTCTAAACAAGGAACTGCTGCTATAATAAGAACTATTATTTTTATATATATTTATTTATTTTTACCCTGGTGGGCTTCTTACCCTACTCTATTTTGATTTTAAGAGATAGAATATCAGAAATATCACTATAATTTTGAAATTTGCCATCTTTCATGTGAATGTAATGTGCATTTATCTCATCCATGTAGAAGCAGTGAGCACTGCCCAGGGAACACTGCTTGGGGATGGTACCTTGCTCATGGATACCAGCAACTCCCTACCCATTACACCACCACTGCCCCCACTGTTAGTTTAGTTCACTGTTTGCAGACTCAGCTTCACTGTTGTCAGTGTTGTGGTATCATGTGCCAGAGCATCCCTCAACATGTTGGGAATTTGAGAGCTGTTTTCGTGCCATACAGTATACATATACAGTCAGAATGGAGCAGCAGGGCTTCATGTTGGTGGGTTTCAGATTAAGTCTGCTGCCAAGCAGCTGTAGATGTTCTATTAAACAAAGACCTACTTGGCTTGTACAAACTTGCAATGAGTTCACATTATTTTCTTGGATGGCCTCTGCTGCCTTCCTGTGCTGTCTGAAAGCCTGATATCCTCTGACTTTTAGCTGTGCTTGCTGTGGCCCCCAGGATTTGGTCCACAGGGCACTGAGTTCATAGTCCTTGCACACGTGAGTGGTCAATGAGTAAGTGTCAGTTGTCATAAAAAGGCCAAAGACGATAGTTGTGTACACAAGGAAATCTCAGGGACACAAATTTTTCTTGATCTTGCATTATTCTCCTACTTTGAATTTGTGCTGTTCTTTACATTTGCACTGTTTTGCATTTTTTTGTTTCTCACATGTTTGATGTTCTTTAATTATTTCCTGTTCTTTAAATGTATGCTGTTCTTTACAATGTTGCTGTTCTTCATAGTTTTCAAATTTCAGATTCTAAATTTGTTTGTATTAACAAAATACATTTGACTTGTTCATTTTGAAAACATTTCATATATAAATATATATTATATAAAACAAATATTTATGCTGGTAACAGTGTTGCTGTTTTTACATTTTGGCAGCACATTTTTGCTGTTCTTAAAATTTTTCCTCTTATTTAAAATTTTACATTTCTTCCATTTTTTTTGCTGTTTTTCACATATTTGCTGATTTTCAAATTTTACTGTTCTTCACATTATTGCACTGTGAAATAAATTCGCAAATGGCAACCACAAGACTCTTGGTTTCAAGATCATGTAGTTAACACTCTTTTTTTTTCTTGTGAGTTTAATGATCATTCTATTACATGATCTCTGTGGTTCAGGGTGATATATTTTATATTCTGTATATCATTGAAACAAAATCTCTAAAATAATAGATTTTTAGAAGAGGCAAAAAACATCCTTGTCTTTTAATGAAATTTCATGTAAATTGTGTTTTTTGGACCAATGGAAACAGAAATGTCAAGTCTAATTTTACACGTTTATGTCCACAGTGAGTGAGTGAATAACATAGAATCTGAACCCTCCCAAAATGTTTAATGAGTTACAGACTGTATGTAGTTTTTTTATTATCTGCTCAATAAAGAACCTATATCAGGCATTGTTCAAATGTTTTTGTGGGGTCCTAGCAACTATCTCTAACTGGTGGTGGAATCAGTGTTGACCTCTAGCCCATAGTTCTGGCCGGCATGTCTGCTGGCAGCTGTAATTGTCAAGGATGGAAACATGAGGTCTGTCGCACACGGTGGGTTATTCCTGGAACTTCATGGCCTCTCTCATTCTCACCCTGCAAAAATAGTCAGCCACTTGAACGACAAACAGGATGAAGGTTGAGGCTGGCTACATAGAAGTAAAGTAAAAAAGGACATGAGGAGGGATTGGCTTATTTTAAACACTCAGAGGTTGACTTCTTTTTTGTAAACTCTTTATTCCCACTGAATTATTCAATGAAAATAAAATTTTACAGTAATTAATGAGTCAAGTGCACAATGTAGAATTTCAAGTATTCAAACATTTTGAGAGACACTCTAAAATGTATTGCTGCTCTATTCTACCGCAAGCCGTTTATCAAACAAATCTAATGCAGCATGTTCAAGTGTAAACCTTATCATCTACAGAACACTAAAAGTTATCAAAAAATTATAATAAAATATGAACATTCATATAAATACAAAAGTATAAAAGTCAAGTGGAAAAGTGGAAATGGTGCAGATTGTCTTTGTACACAAAAAAATGCTGAGATTGCACACGTCTGTCACAGTTTTCAAAAGCAGCTACTGTTCCCGATTGATCATATTATCAATGGGGGTTTTTAAATGACTTTCTCCAACCTTTTCCCACAAAACATCTTAGTCTTTGCTGCAAATGAAGTTTAGCACTGCTTACTCTTCCTCTTCCACTTCCTCTTCTGCCTCTTCAAAGTCCTCCTCATCATCATCATCATTACCAGCTCTGAAGTCCATTTTTCCAAGTACAGCCTCAACATCATCTGTGAACAGTGTTAAGTGGTCCATTTTCTCAAATCCAGGTTCTGGCCTCTGAATTTGGGAGTTCTTGGCTGTGTCCTTGGCTTCTACGATTAGCTTCTTTGCAGAGATGAGGAACTCTGCTGCACTGCTTTTGTCCATGCTCTGTGAGGCTTCATCCATCAGTTTAGTGCTGGCCTGCAGCTGCTCATTGTACTGTTGGACTAGTGATCGTACCACTGCCACCTTTTCATCCTGCTCTTGGGCGATGTGCTCCAGCAGTTGGCCCTTGCGCTCCTCCAGGATGGCATAGAGCAGGTCAAATTTCTCCCCCAGCCTCTGCTTCTGTAGCTGGCTGTTCTCCTCTACAACTTTGCAAATGTCCTCCATCTGGGTCAGTATGGCTTGTACGCAGTTGTTGCTTGCTGCAAGCAGGTCAATGGAGTTTTTGAGCTCAGCCTTCTGGACTTCATAGACGTTTTTTAGGGTGGACACCTCACAGTCCTTGTGCTGGCCGAAGACCTTGCACATTGAGCAGGTAGGCACCTGGCATGTGACACAGTAGATATTGATGCGCTCATCCTCATGCTCCTGGCACATTACCTCCTTAGTGTCCTTGGCTTTCAGGGGTGGCTCAAGACTTTCACTACCATCACCTTTTTCCAACTGTTGCTTGTAGATGTCAATGATGTTCTCCACAAGAAGATTCCTCTGCAGCCCATAGACACCGTGGCGGTCCAGCACCACCTCAAATCGGCAAGTCGGGCAACGAAAGATGCCCCCTGAGAAGTGGTATGGGTTGCGGGAATCGTAGAGGTCATTAGCACAGCTGCGGCATAGATTGTGTTGGCAGGGCAGGATGACTACAGGCTTGGTGAACATGTCCAGGCAGATTGGACAGCTCAGCTGCTTCTCCAGGCTCTCCAGAGTACTTGGGGTACTCACTATTTGGCCTGTCTGGATGTCCATGTCTTTCCTTTGAGGTGGAAGAATTCCAGTCCGTTTTTCGTTGTCAGTTGAATGTGTTTGTGTAGCTTGCGGTGGTTCTCAAAATCTTGTGGTGCTTCTTTGGTTGCTTCTGCCTTTGACTAAGTTTAAATTAATCTAGCTGCCGACTGGGGACTCTCAGCTTATATATCAGCCAGCTGCTTGTGACATTTGATCCATGGCGTGGCTGTGGCGAGATTCCATTCTCTGCTTGTTTGTGAGACTTGATTCGGAGAAAACATGCCACCTCTTAACCCAACCCACTGCAGCTAGTCACATGCCAAACTTAGCAACCCCCCCCCCATCTAAGCACTCCATCTGTGGAATGGGAGGATCAAATAGGCAAGCCAAACAAGCCCCATGTGCCCTGAAACACAGTCATAGGATGGTTTACTGGTTATCGAACAACATTTCAGGTGAAGCGATATATAACTCATGGTTGCATTTTTGTTTTGATTCCCAATTTGGTTTTTTAAATTCAGGTCCAAAAGACAGGTTTTGCCCATAACATCCATAACAAGACAGGCCACACATGTTTCTTTCTGTTTCTTTCTTTCTTTCTTTCAGTTTGAAGAACTGGTTCCCCATCTTTTCTTAAATATTTAGAGAAGTATAGCACTAGGGCTAGACCAAAGCAAAAACAGACTTCATCCTCTCTGCAAATCTTTTTCTGCTTTGACTGCATCATTGCTCAACTTAAGTGCTGCTCTTCCTGTAAACAGACAGTCATGTGTCCAGTATCCATGCACTTCACCACCCCTCGAAAGCAACTTGTGCAACTTTCCTCTGAAAGCAAAGCACGCATTGTCCAGTATATATAGCGTATATTCCAGAGTTGGAAAATAAGCAGTGCTTAACAGAATGCTATCATGCTGATAGACTGGAATGTGGATGACATTAGATCTTTTGTAAGAAAGTACACATGGATGTACAACCTGATCCTGGTACAGAACGTGCGGTCTCGTATTTAAAAACAGAAAGCAGTGTTCTACTAAGTAAATGTTGCTTATCTCATTGACAGATATTTTCTGCTTAATATAAGTAATTATATTTCATTTTCAATATATTTTTGGTAAATTTTAGGTTGCTGTATTTATTTGTTTGTTTGTTTGCTTGTTTGTTTGCTTGTCTGATGTTTTCCTAAATTTAGAAAATTTTAAAATACTGTGTGAGTAATAATATATTTGTAATTGTTCTGAATTGTGTAATAATGTACTTCTAAATTAAGAAGCAGTCAATATATAGGGTACACAAACACATCAGGTAAATCTTATAGGAACTTTAACCCTTTTTATACCCAGTCCTTCCAGTATAGGATGTAAAAATGTCTGTTGTAGATGTTCATCAAATACAAAGTATTTTCAACAAAGCAATAACATGAGAACAAAATTTAGATTATGTTCATATACTAAATTAGTGTAGGTTCTGTAGAATGGTGGGACTATATAAAATGGTGAGAACATCATGTGGTTCACCATATATAAAAATAAATACCTTGAGATTAAATTTAACGTTCTGCTATTTAACCCCATAGTCGTTGTCCAAATTCAGAGTACTAAAGTGAATTATTAATCAATAATTGGATATCGAGATCTGTAGCCAGTGATATTCATGAAATCTGCTTTCTAATCACAATTTTAAAATGTGCTCACATTATTCAGTTGTAGTGTTTCCGATTTTATTTCCTTCTGAAAAGTTTAATGCCTCCAAAAGCTTTCTCACAGTTAGTACATGTAATGGTCAGAAAATCAATTCCCTAGTTTTACTATGGTTTTGAGAAGCATTTGTCCAAAAATGTTTTTAAAACATTTTCATTCATAGTGGAAATAGATATACAGGGCACAGTAAGCCAAAAATGTTTTTTATTCTTTAGGATTTACCATTATTTTAGAGTTGTCTACATACATCAAACGTTCAGAAGTAGGTCCATTCTAAATGTTTAATAAAATGGTTTTACATTATAGATGTCACGACCCATAGCTCCTAACCACCACTGAAAAAAAGCAGTTCTGTTTATCATTTTACATTAGAACACTCAAAATGACTATTGTTTCATCTAAACAATTGAATTAAGCATAAATGTCGAAAAACTGGTGTAATTGTCATTATAGTTATCATTTGTAGTTTTTGGTATAAGATTACTTATTTCTACCTAAGTTGTGTGCAGGTGAAATGAGAGTGGATTAGAAAGCTCTGGCACAAACTAGTATGTTTTTCTAAAATATACCAAAGAGTTACACAATGACCTTTATTAAAAGCCAGCTATGGGGTCATTCTGATTACACAGTGGAAATGTCCAGACAGTTTAGTCTGTCCACTCACCCCAACCTCCTCGCCCATGTAAATATAAACAAGCGTGTGACCCAGCTGCTAAATGACACTTGTACATGCATTTTGATTATGAAACACTTTCCAAAGCCAAACACAGTTGGGTGGACAGAGAGAAGTGAGTATAAGAGAAATAGGCAGGACTTGCTAGGACACATTTACTAAAGTACAATTAGACAAATTTGTACTTTCCTGAGTATTAATTCTTGTCTTTGGGTTTCATTTCATTCGGTTGTGTTGGTTTATCTCTTAGACTGCTCTGTTGTTACTCAAATCTCTTACATTGGAGGTTAGTTGTCCTCTAGATACTGAATGCTCTAAAAACTTCCATTGCAGTATGTACCCTACGTAAGTACACACCCTATTTGCAGAAAAGTTGGGATTTTTCATAAAATGCAACAAGAATATGTGATTTGTTAACTCTCTACCTCTCTTGAACTTGTTTAACTGGTAAAGGTCTGCAGAAAAGATTTCAAATGTTTTTTACTGATCATCTTAAATATAATTTGTAAAAAAAAAAAAAATAAATTTTGAATTTGATGCCTGCAGCGCACTCATAAAGGTTGGGATCGTGCAAAAAAAGAGTGAAAAGTTTATAGAATATTCAAGTTATGCTGTTTTGAAACATTCTGCAATAAGCAGCTAAGATTGAAAACAAGTGAGGGGAACATAATTGGGTATAAAAGGAGCATCCACCAAAGTCTCTGTAAGCAAAAATCGGTCACGGGTCACCACTTTGTGCCAAACTTCATCAAAGTTAAAGAAAAAATGTATGGAGCTTCATGAAGAGGAGTATCAGACAATGTCCACCACAGACTGTTGAGCAGCTGAAGTCTTGTATCAATCAAGATTGGGCATAAATTCCTTTTTGCAAAACTGCAATGGTTAGTCTCCTCTATTCCCAAACAGTTAAGCAGTGTAATTAAAAGGAAAGGTGTTGTAAAACATTAGTAAACATGCTTATGTCTAAACCATTTTGGGGTTGCAAATGTCAATTTCTAAACTTGTTTATATTTACAAAATACAGTTAAGTTGCTCAAGAAAAACATCAGAAATTTCAAAACTTTTATAAGTTAATTAAATTGGTTATATATATATACCAATTATATATATTATATTATATATATATATAACCAGCTTTTTCAGAAATTGTGTTTGTAGGTAAGACATTTGTTCTATGTTGTTTTTGTAGAAAATTCACTTCTTACTAAAGTAAAAAAATTAAATAAAAATAAACAACTAAAGTGACACTACTTTAGTATGGGTTTTGGCTGCTCTGCATAGGTTTTTAGCTATTTTCTGATTGGTCATTCTCTTTTGTCAGAGTTTCAGAAATCTGCTAAGCCAAAACTCTCTTAACTATTGCAAAACAGTGGCAGTGGATTTGCATATTCATGTAATAATTTCCTGCGTTTTAATGTCTTTGGACATCTGGTTCCTATCCCCACCATTGTCAGCAATTCGAGACTAGAGTTGGAGACTCTAGAGTTGGAAATTTTTAAAGTGCAACTGTGCGAAAACACCACAAGGTGGAGCTTCATACTCACTTTATAAGCTCTTAGTGCAATTATGAGGGTTGGGGTCTGCCTCGATTTTCACACTTTTTCCTTATACAGTAAATGGTGTAATTGAAAGGTTTTTCAGGAACTTCACAATATTCGATTAGACTGCTTTCGCTGATGAAAAAAAAAAATTTCCCTCTTGATCAATAATCGATATGTTTATTTTCTTCCATTACTACCCTAACCCGCAGGCCTCATTACATCCTTCAATTACCAACAAGAATTTGGTTGGTAGAACTCTTCGATTGACACTGGGTATTTTGCGTACTGAAAGTAGCCATTGTAATGAGAGAGACAGAGAGAACTTGACAAATGGCAGGATCATGAGAGGGAGGCTGAAGATAGCCCTGAGAAAACAATTAGTTAATCGGAATTTTTTTTTTTTTTTTCGGAAAATAGATGCCGTGTCCTCCAGACTAAAGAGAGTGCTCAGTTGAAAAGCCTGGGTCTCTGATGGTATTGGGGTGCATAAATGCCTCTGGAATTGGCAGCTTGCACATCTGGAAAGGCACCATCAATGCTGAGAAATATATACAAGTTTTAAAGCAACATATGCTCCCATCCAGATGTCTTTTTCAGTCTTAGTTTCAACATTTGATATGTCTATGTTCTATTGTAAATGTTTTGTAGTTTTTAGGTGACTTACAAATCATTGTATTCTGGGTTTTTTTTGTTTTTTTTACATTTTACAGTGTGTCCCAACTTTTTGGAACTGGTGTTGTATATTGCATTTCTTATGGGAGCTCCAGTTTCCCCACATAGTTCAAAAACATGCATGTCAGTTGAACATGTGTGTGTCTGCATGAATATGTTTATGTGTTCATGAACTGGCAACCTGTCCAGGACGTTTTACCCTATAAGTGCCAGGGCAGGCTTCATCACCCACCAGGACCTTGGTTAGGGTAAGTGGCTCAGAATGAATGAATGAATAAACCTGAAGTGGTCAAATAGCTCACAATGCAGTGGTACATATGGCCACCCTCCAAACCCTGTAAGAGCTTAGCTCTGCCACTGGTTTGTTGGTTACTTACTGGTAATGAATTTAAGAACAGAATTTAAAACAAAGGACAGCACAAAAGAGAGCTACACTGCATGTACTATAGGACTAAAACGTTCCAAAAAGGACATTCTTGAATTGATAAGTATGATACTTTATTGTAAAATAAATCTTTTCTTGTTCTTTAGCTGTTTCTTGCCCTAAATTCATTGAAATGCCTTCACTTCAGCTGTTTCCTGAGCTAAGTGATAAATCATAATCCAGTATTTGTTTTGTTGTAATCGAAGATCATTTGTGAATGTGTATTTCCTGACTGGTGCCAGTTAGGCCGCTATCAGCAAAGCCATCTCTGTGTCTAAGTACGTCTACAATGCCAATTCATTGACCTTGTGTTGTATAAGGCACAATGATGTGACTGACAAGCAGCAGACAGAGCATAAGGAGTTGCTTTTTGAGCAGAGTTTAAGGTGACAACCTTTCCCTGCCGTGCAGACGAAATTCCTGTTACTGCAACCAAGTTAAACTTCTTCGACTTGGTAGTTCCCATAAATACTACATTGTGTATTGTTCTGTGGCGCCCTCAGTGACGGTGTTTATATGGAACTGTAATTTCCCACACTTTAAGAAATAGAAATACCAGTCTGTTAAGCAGAGAAAGAGAGAAGTGCAAGATAGAATTTATTATTAGCATTGTATTTGGAACAAATGTTATCATTGCTGCTATGACTTCATTGCTGTCAGAACTAAGATGTCAGTGATTAAATAAAGAAACAATTTGACTAAACATCCCAGTCACCCCTAACCCCCCCATAACCCTCACTCAGTTTCAGTGGAAACACTATATTTATTCTTTTGTAAATGAGATGTGAACATTTTTTAAACCTTGAAACCAGATAAGCTTGAAATGTAGATTGACCTCTGAGATTTTAGTTCATGTCCACAATCATATTAAACATTCAAAACATTCAAAGGACAAAATTATTTTTTTTTCCGAAATCTTTGATTAAAGTGTAGTGACCTTAGCCCACCTGATTATGTCATCTTGTACAAGGGGCATCTAAAATTTATATTAACCTTTTCTTCACCTCCCTCTACCAGCCCACCCCTCCTTCAAGTACACACACACATTCTTCATGCACATTTATCTAGTTACAATTGGACACAATATATTTGAATGGGAACCTGACATTGTTGCTTCTTCTGCATCTGCTGTGAAAGTATTATAAAACTGAGAGTAAAGAAGATGTTAAAAGGATAGCCTGTTAACTTCATCTCACCTACATCAAAAAAACACATTACATATTATTATAAAGCTTTTGGCAAAACAGCCATAAGCAACATTCTTTAGGTTGCTGCAGAGTGATGGAATTGTTGCAGAAATATTACTAAATGTAATCCAATTTCTGATCTGACTTTAGAGAGGCTCATCACACTTGCTCATTTACAAAAATTACATGGTTATGATTCTGTGGTTCTATAAAGAACCTATCCATCAGAAGTTCCTGTAGAGCACTCAAACTTCAGGGCTAACTAAATACAAATCTTACATTTTTTACATATATATCAGCTTCCCACATAACAAATACCTGTAACATGTATGTTGGGAACTTGGAAAAATGTGTACCACCATGAGAACAAAGTAATAAATATTCTAAAGTGCATGTAGCATGCGTGGTGAACTGCAGTCCCATACCCACTGCAAAAAAATAGCATTTTTGGGAGGTTAAATCATCCTTAATGTAGTCAATTGAGCTAATATTTCATATTTTGAGAAAATTGTAAGAATATGGTAACATTATTTTATTAAAATGTGTTAAAAAAATTTGTCCAATTTAAAAAAATTGTTGTTTTTTTTTACTTCTGTACATCATTTTATCCAGTATAAATGTCTATTGGTTAACCATTGTCCTTGTGCTTGTTTTGATATGGTAAATTGTGTGCTATTAACACACCAAACTCGTAACTGGTACTGAGTTGAATCAGGTTTGTCTGAATATGAAAATCACTGCTGGATGCAGGCCTTCTAGGATTGGAGTTTATCACCCATGTTGCAAAGTCACAGTATGCACTCACTCAGCTATGTTTTAAAAATGTTAAATGATTCTTCATTGATTCCACTAATTCCACAGGCTCTATTGGCTGTCAGGCTGGACCGAGTACAAGAAAAAGGTTACGTTTTATCTCATGGTACTCTGCCCAGTTCAACAAAGATCAGCTTCCTACTTGTTACTGATGTTTTCTCTTGGGTTCCTCATGAAAATGCAATGTGAACAGTAGTGACCTTTTTTGAATTAACATGGGATTATTTGGAGCATTGTGTTTTGTAGTGGTAAATGATAGCAAAGCACAAGGAAACTGTAACAATTGTCATTTTCTATGATAAGTGGAGGAATACTGGAATATTACCCAATATTTTATGGACAATATTGCCTGAACAGTGTTAACTGTTCTCTTTGTAGTCATTGTTCCAACAAGGGACCATTCAGGAAGAATATCCAGGATATTCTGTTTTGTGATGACAAATTATGACAAAGCACAGAGAAACTTGTAACAGTTATTGAGCGCATTTGTTTTCATGAGAAGTACCAGATTATTACCCAATGTTTTTATGGACAGTGTTGTCACATTTTATGGGTGATTAAAGGCACACAAGCCAGCTCTTGCTTGGTTTGAAATATGGCTTGACCTTTAGGACAGCCTTAAAAATATACAGAACATGCTAAACTATATTATTTGACATGAGGTTCAGTGAAAAACACAAATTCTCAGAGATAAGAGGCCTTATGAAGGTCTCAAAACCCCAAGGGGTTCACACCCTGTTAAGTGGGGGTTAAATTACTCTGATTGTCAAACTGTGCTGTTGTGCCACTTGCCCTTATCTCCATACATCCTCTTCCTTAGAAACAATGAATAAGTCAAAGAGTTAATGAAAGAGCGTTCCTATACATAGCCTAGGAAGAGATGCATCTAGCAGCACAGAAGAATGTGTAGGAGAACACTTTCTGAAGTAACCATAGGCCAGTACTCTATAAATCTGTGTCTGGGTAAATCATTGTTCTTAGGGCCCCATGAGCCAAACTGAAGATGTATGATCCACTCTCCTCTTATGTGGCACCTGGCTATACAATTAATCTGTCCCAACAGACCTCTGAAGATGAGATGTAATTTTGTAGTTTGCTATCCCCGAGTCAAAGCTGGTTTTATAAATGTGAAAATTAATGGACTCTATTACACCCTGTGGTAAACCAACACGTTTCAAAAACTACAGGTTTTGTCCTGTGTACATCATGAGGTCATTAAGTATTATAACAAAATAATATTCTACAAAATAAGTATAAAACTATATATAAGCTAAATACAAGCTCACAAATATAACCATGCAACCAGGAGGATGTATCAACTGGCTAATCTTACATCTATATGGTATACCTAATATTTGTCATTTAGAGATTGTAAGAACATAATAAGATTATTTTTATTATTTCTGTGCTTTCTTGAAAAAAGTTTAATTATCTGTTAATAAAATGAGACAATTTCATGAGAAAAAAAAACAAGTTTGCTTAAAACAAGTTAAGTCCTTTATATGAGCATGTCACTAACTACGAAGTTCAACAACTCAAAGGTATGTGAAGCCAAAGGCCAGATCTAAGTTAACCATAGGAAAGAAAAATCCTTTAAAAAGATCTCTTTAATATCTTATTTGTTTCTTGCAGACAACAATGGGATCTGCTGAAAAGACAAAGGAGACTTTTACTTAGGTTTTGCTTTTGCTTAGGATATTTTCAGGAACCTCAGAATTCAGTTCTCATCCAAGACTGAGATTGTTCTTCATTTGAATATTGCAAATAATTATCATTTTTATCTGGGCCAGAAGTATCTTGCATATTTGAAGAATCACAATTAAGTCTCTTGAACCATAAAAGATCAACACTCAATCAATAAAATGTTCATCTGGGCGCATATTTATTTGATTAAGGACACAACAGTGAGGTAAGATATGGTGAGGTAAGATGATGTCAGCTGTACCCAAACCTTACAATTATGACAGCTGACTAATGCAAAATTGGGCTTGCATGCGGCCTAGTCGAAACACAATGGCAAACTTGTCATAACATCCTAAAATTTGCTAAGAGCTTGTACGCATTACCTCTCTGCATGTGTACTTCGAATGATGGGACGTTTTTCGATATTGTCAACCTCCCGCAACCAAAACTTTGATCTCTGCAGTGCTGGAGGGTTTTGTATTTATTTATTTGATGGGTTTATTTATCTGAGTAGATTGGCAGGGATTAAGAGGCAGGAATTCCATGAGGAGCGGTGGCTCTGTTTAACCGCTGCATGACACAGGAGGAGAGCATGTGGGAGTTGCATGCTATTTTTCATTCCCATAGTCTCTGGAGTTTGATCTCTCACCTTTCTTTTGAAACTTTGCTCCCAGTGCACCCTTTGCACTGGCACTATACAGAGCCAGGGGATTGTAGCCATTGCACTTTCATATGGGGCCTGGCACCCATGCAGAAATTGTCAGTGAATTGTAGTCCGGGAGGTATTATAGTGTTATTGTTGCCAATCAATTTTTAATTACTTTAAATACAAAATTCATTTTAGCATTAAAAATAGTTACAATAAAAATAGCTACTGTAAGAATAACAAACATTATCCCTTATTTTTTCCACTCCACACCTTATTTGCTGTACAGTACAAGTGACACAGTTTTGTTGTTTTGGCAAAGTGCATGAAAATATATTGACCATGTTAAATTGTGCTATTTGACCTGAAGGTCAGTAAAATATGCAGACAGCATAAAACTCATTTTAATTCCCATGTGGTACCCTCGATGTGGTCATACATACCATCAAATCATAGCTAACAGTCTGTGCTTTAACCTTATAGTCATTGTTTCATGCTGAATCCAAAGACAAAAGATAAATTAGCTTCATGTCCACACACATTGTGTCAGCCATGAAATTTTCTCTCATCCAAAATTTTAACAATGCTGAACTATAAAAGAACCCATTCTGTAGGCTCTGTTTTGGCTCCCTGGCTTAAAATAGTAGCCTCCAAATAGCTTGAGCAAACCACTAGACACTATGTTTCTACTCCATGGGTATCATCGTGGGTTAGTTATTGAATTTTAGTCCTCTTTTTCTCACAGACCATGTCCCAGGCTTTGCTTTGAAGCACGGGAAAGATAAACTTAGCGCCTTTAACAGAAGAGACAACATTGAAAGGAGGGGATGTGCTGTTAGCGAGAGATTCACACACACAAGGAACAAGATCATACCCAGCCGCATTATCACTCTCAGAGGAAAAGAACATTGTCACTCCAAACAGGAAAATGTTGGCAGATTAACAGGAGATTATCAAACCCTCTGCTCCGCCTTGACTCAAGAATGAGAGCCAGAGTAGAGTAAACAGAAGATTAGCCAAGCATGCAGTATCCTGGGTTAATGGTATTAGTCACTATACATGAGAGGCCTATAAATAAAAGTGTTGCTACAATGTGTTAGACCTAATGCAGGTTCTCAGGTTTAGCCCTGGTTAAAAGGCTCAAGACAGGGGTATACTCTGACGCAATAGTGTACACACTGCTGAGATGGAAGGCTTTGATATCTGCTTGGCTCTATGGTTAACTATCGTCCTCCTAGATTTATTTGCTGGATGGATTGAGGAGACCCCGCAGTGCTTTTCAGGTCCAGTCACAGCCCATAAAGATGCAGCTAAAGTTCCTGATGACATTTATAGCGCCAGTGTGGTGAATTCTTTACACGTTTGGGTCTAATGTTAATCCAGTGAGGTAGCTGAATGTGACAGCCACTAGTAGTTGTTTTATGGTGTCACTTTAAAACTGGCTCAGGGTCATTACACAAATGAATGTGGCATCTTTGTGCTCTCTTAGGGGTTGAGGGTAAAAGGGTAACTTCCACAACCTGTGCTCATAAAACATCTTTAAAAAAAAGAGCACCAATCTCAGATCAGTTTTCCTACTTATTCTGTAGTGCTTGCAATCTGTGGAAAACTGTTAAAACTGCTCAATTGTACATTGAAGGAAATGAAAGCAATTTGGTAGCAGTAAATATCTGGTGTTACATTTCCCTCAGATTGTACAATCAATTAAATATGCTGACTAACAGACTTTGCGCACTAAATAGCAGTATATATTATCACTGTCACAACAAAACATTCTATCTCCAACATAGCAGCATTGCAGAAGAAGGAAAATCTTTTTCTTAACCTGTCATGGAAATCTGTGTAAAAGATTTAATTTATTTTAGACCATTTCTATTGGTCCAAGTTTCCACAAATTGCTAGATCCAGATGACGAACTCAAAGGTTTTGTTGATATTTTCAATTGCATGAAAACTAAACCTCCAATCTAATGCTACTAGCGTTCCAAGTGTTAACATGTGTTCATACCTTTATTTGAGACATTAAATTGTTTTGTACTACATGAAATTGTTTTTTAAAAAAAGACAATTCTCTGTTACAACATAGTTATTCTTACTAATTTGAACTGTGTATGTTTTGAGTGTGCCAAATGCCCTCTGTATGGTTCAGATTAGCCGTTTAACTTTTTCCCATGGCTGTCCAAGTGTCACACTCAAACTGTGCTCTGAAGGACAGCTGTAGAGTCTGTGATTCCATAAATATGCATAAAATTACCCAAAGCACAGCTCAGCCTCTTGTGTTGCTTTACCCTAGTCAGTGCTCTCTCAGGCAGGCCCTGGGACCCCAGGCATAGGTCCAAAAGCCTCAGAGACTCTGTAATTGAACCTGGATCATATCCAGCCTCTTACAATACAGGTCATAACAGGTACGCAATGTTTGCGTTATTCCTGTGCCTTATCTACAGATCTATTTACTTTCCTTTTTTCCTTCACCATGCTCCAGAGCTCCCGTCTCCCATCAGCTGTCAGTAGAATATTGTTTTTGTGGAAAGTCTGGGCAAAGGATGACCTCATATGGCCGATAAGATCTACCAGTTTCATTCGCTTGAATTCCAACAAGCAGTTCAGGAACAGTTTTCATTAGCAAAGTCATGAGATCAAAGTGCATGGGTGGAGAGCTTCGGGGGTTCTAAATATATCTCCAGCATTTCCTCAACCTGTCTCCCTTGTGTTTATTAATGTGTGTCTCACAAATGAACTGGAAAAATGCTCCAAAGTTAGTAAGGGGATTAAAAAAAAGTTAACATGACCTACCTATAGGAAAACCTACTGAGATTATTAATACTTCTTTAAAGAAAAAAAACAGATTTATCACAAAAGTAAATATATAGCTAGTTAACTTGCAGACCCTCAGTTGGGAATTCTTGGAGTCTTGGAGAAGTAATGAGAAAAAGCAACATGATGTCTTTAAGTAGGATATTATTAAACATACGTATTACTTATTAATTATTATTATAAGTATTATAATTAAACTTAATTATGAGCAGCATGTTTGCCTTATTTCAACAATGTAAGTTAACTGAGCCAACACTGTGACTCTGTTTTGTTTGCCAATTCCCCCCATTCTTTGATCAGTTCAGGGCTGCAGCTTTTTTGGGCAGCGGAGTCACTGCTGGGTCAACAGCACTGCAATTAAACTTTTTTTGTCTGCTGGACAGAATGGTGAAATTAGAAGAAAACCTTCTTTCTGAAGATGTATGGCTGGGCTGTTAAGGGACCACCACATAAGAAGACTTCTCTTACGAGAGCTTTCTATGGTCTGTCTACCCCCTTTAAAGTGATTTAGATGAGCAGATAGCTTGCCTGTTGCCGGCTCTAAGTTTAATGGTGAGGAAAGCTTTATTGTCTCTGATTGACTCTTGGGTTGTATGTTTGCTCATTGCAGTTTCCTCAACAATGCAGCTCAGGTTGTCTGGTCTGCAGGAGAGCACGATGCTCGAGTGCATTTTCACTGTCCTCTCCCTTCCTTGATTTTGAGGTGTGCTGCTAGGTTGTTGTGTAGCTCCTCATGCCTTCCTCTGCTGATTCCTCAGCAAAGAGGCAGGAACTTCTAAACCTTTCCAAATCCTTTTGCCACTGTTTCATTGTCATGCCTGAACCTGCTTACCATTGTCTGTTTGCAGCATTGCAAACCACAAAAACAGATTTGAGAACGGCTGCACATAGCATACGCTGACCTTCTTCCAAAGAAGGAAGCTTTACACTCTTAGCATTCTGTCCAACACTGAAATAGAACTTTCCGAAACAGACCGTTTCTGATTTGTTGTGCTCCGTTGCCTGTTTTTAGCACTGACAGGATTGGCCCTGTACTGCCTTTGGCTGAGATTTATGCATGACTGTCAGTTTCTATACCACCCGGAGGGCTACACACACACAGGTCAGGCTTTTCTGGGGAAAGAATCTTCCCCTTGGTCTTGGTTATTTCTTTGGCCTTGAACCATGCTCTTCAACCTCATTCATGCTTAACAATGGACCTTTTTTGGTGAGATCACCAAAAAATACATTATAAGACTAGACAGACTGTAATGTTCTTTCCTTGACCTGTTGGTCATTGACAGAAGCAGAGAAAATTCACTTTTAACTATTTCATTAAAAAAATCTACTATGTGTCAAAACAACTAGGTTTAATGTGGTAAATTACATTTAAATAGTATTGCAAAATAGCATTAACTTTAGAATTTTCTTTTGTTGTTATGCAAATCTAAAGTAACTACATTTTTAGGAGGTTTAAGGAAATTACATACAATATGACACTCCTCTTCCTTTATACACACACTGACATGATAAATAAAAGTATTCATAAAAAAGAATGATTTTGGGGGGACCGCAATCAGCAAGTCGAAATTTGTGCCTCAGTGGTTTGCTACAAAGCCAGGTCAGCTAGTGTCAGCTAGGGCCACACTTATGTACACAAGCACACAATCAAGCTGTAAATGAATTGGGGGAAATGGTAGCAGTGACCCTCTCCTTTACTTTTAATTGGGCCTCGCTTGCCAACAGACAGGTAAGGAGTGCAACAGAGTTCAGACTAGAGATGCATCAACATAGAAGTTCTGGGTCGATAACAGCAGAAGTGTAGATTTGGACTGCCTTAAACTGGATGACATAAGACTAAAGACCCAAAGTGGAAGAAACGTAGAGATGTGCTTTTCAAGTAGATTGACTATATTTGATGTAGACGTCTAACAGTATCTTTGTCAGTTATTATTGTTATTAGCTCATTTTATTTCAAAGATTAAGTGATACAGATGTGAAAATTTGTGTTTGCACCTTTAAGCTGGAAGTGGAACTGTTCTATAAATTTAGTCATTTAATAAATAACAAAAGAAAACTTTTGTTAATATGCTATTTTGCTTCGCTAACATGTTATCATTAAAATGGTTATAATTACTGTTTTCATCAGTTTTTCCATCGTTCTTGATTAGAGTTTGGCCAATGCAGAGTACAAACCCAATTTTAAAAAAAGTAGTGGGATTACTGTATTTAGTAATTATACTCTATACGTGGTGGCTGCATAAATGCTAAATGCTGGGAACATAGGGAGGGCCATCTCAGTGAGCACAATTATGCTCTCTTGCACTCCTGGCCATGGATGGCTGTGGAATCTTCAGGGAGTGAACTTGTGAAGTGAAGTGAAGTGAAGTGAAGTGAAGCGAAAGTGAAGTGAAGTGACTAGTTGTCATTGTGAACACACTCAAGCACCACAACAATATGTAACCTCTGCATTTAACCCATCACACGTGCACACATGGAGCAACGAGCAGCTATCAACAGCACCCGGGGAGCAGTGTAGTGGTTTTAACCTAAAAGTAGATTGCAGCACTGCCACTAGCAAAGCAAAACATTCAGGAATACTTTTTCCCAGCCATGACTTGCATGTGAAAAACCTGGTGGGAGTTTATTTCCTTCATAGTTGTGGTAAATAGGAGAAAATAGAATTGATGCGTAATAGCCAAGCACATTTTATGTGCACGCTAACATTTAAAAAAATGCTTAAAAACAGTTAGTATGCTAAAATGTAGATATTACTGATAATTTCCATATTCCACTGCCAAATAGTTGCACACTGTAAACATTTACACTACTTCTTTAGCTTCTAAAACTGCTGCAGGTTGTGAATAGTTTAGGACACTTTTGCAGCAGCACTGTAGAGTACAAAAGAGGAAACAAAGAACCAGAAATTGATTTAGGCTTATTTTAACTGAGGACATGAATACTCTTTCCAAAAGATTGGTGGTGCTTCTGTTAGGATGGGGAAGCAGAATCTCATGGTGTTATCCAGCTATGATGAGAGATGCACACTTGAGAACATGAACACATGGGGCATCTAGTGATATAATACTCTATATTGGCCACTTGTCACGTATCCCTATATTAGACTTGTTTTGTAGCGCGATAAACAAGAAGGTTACAAAGATTATAAATTGCTCTGAAAAGAATGTATCCAACCCAAGGATTTTAAGCACAGAAGCACATGTGAACACAACATCAATACATCTTATTAATCTCTGAAGTGTGTTCCAGCATGCATATGCCTCTACTAACCCCTAAAATCCAAGAAAGTAGTAATGATTTGGAAAATGTGAAATATAATGTTATAATGTCCCTGATGAAAGGGGGGTGGGGGGGTGTTGTAGTCCAGTGTTATGCATTATGGTTTTCATCATATCTGATACCACTCCTTTAATTGTGCTGAACTGTACAAAAAGTCCCAGATATAAAAAAGCAATGACAGATTAAGACTCAAATAAGGAAATGAATTATTGTCTTTGTAACAACTACAACCACAATCGGTTCCTGAGTTTCAGCCTGCCAGGCACAGCGCCAGTCCTGAATCATGGATTTCTCAGAGCAGTTTTGGCGCCAAGCTTGTGCTGTCTACTCACAAGTCATAACCCTGGAGTGTTATATTCCTATAGATAATAGAGATTTCAGTTGACATTTATCCAGTTCCTTCATTTCCTCTGCAACAGACAGATTGCAATGGTTACATTTTATATTGGCAATTTTCCCCCCAGTGTGAATTAGAGAATATAAATCAGTATGTGGTCACAATGGGTTTTAAACCCATGATGCTGGTGTTGATAGTTTGCTGCCATTCAAGTATTTTAGTATTTAAACCCCATGTTTTGTGCAGTCCCTTGTTGGTCAACTGTTGTCTATTACCCTGCCGTGATTTGTATCCCGTTGTCACTTTCCAGCCCTGTATGTTTTGCCTCTATCCATGTTTGTTTTCTAGTTTATGTTTCTCAGTGTTTGGTTATGTCGTTTTATTTAAATAAATACCTTTTTCATTTAAGATCGGTTAAGTTCGCGCATACTTCCATTTATCACCACATAATTGTGACATATTTGCAGAATTCTGAAATTTTAGATTTAATTTTTTTAATTAATAGTAAAAAAATAAACTACAAAAAAAATGGCAGAAAATATTTGAACTTTCATACTAAGGAATGACTGTCACAAAACATAGCCCCACACTCCCATGCATTCCTAAAAGTAAAACAGATACTTTGGAGTGATTACAGAGAAACATAATGTTTGTTCCTCTAAAGTACCTTGGAAACATAGAGTGTACTCTTAGGTAAATATAAAAATAAAACGTTTAAAATGGTCATTTACATCAATCAGCCGCAGCATTAAAACCCCTGACAGGTAAAATGAATAACATTGCTAAGGGGTGGAATATATGAGGCAGGAATCCTAAATATATAAAAGTATAGTGGAAGTACTGTTTTTTTGCCTATAGCAACATATTAAACCTCAGATATAGTAAATATTGTGATATATATTGTGTGTCTTGTGATTATATTTCTGTTTTCCAGCCACCCCAATTTCAGTTATAGTCAAGGATGAGTTGAGGACATCAGCTCAAGTCAAAGTTTATAGCCTATTGGCTCAGAATAAATTTAAGTGGGAGTGACAGGTTCTTTTTACACTGGATGTAATGTGGTTCAAGAATCCATTTTAGGAACAATGGCTCTAGGCCACCAAAAGTGATTCTTCTGTGGCATTGTTCCAAAAACCCTTTCTGGCACCTTCATGAATGGCTGTCATTATTCATATCATAATCACGCTATGTACAGTATGAGGTCAAGGTAATTGTAACTAACCCCATCCCTGTATGTTTTTGGACAACACTCAACAGGAGCTTATACTTACATAAACATTTTGGGTTTTTATTAAGTCGGGATGTCTGTCTGCCTAAAAATGGAGGAAGTAAATAAACAGACATGTGTCCCTTGCATGTCTACTCAGTCTGTTTTACTTATCTTGACACCTTTGTAGCTGAACCTAATCTCAAAGGACCATCAATAGATAAAACAGCAGCTGACAGTGACTGACAGTTCTGGCGTCTTATTGTCGGTTAAATATAAAACAGCACCTATAGCTCTGAATTGAAATGGACTCTTCTATAGACACACTGCCTGAAGTCTGCTCCAGAGATGTCAGGAAGACTGAATAAAGGTCAGGATTTAGTACAGTAGACTGACAGCTGCTCTGGCTCTATCCCAGCCTGTGGCCCCTCTCCCTTTGTGTTGCCCAATGGCCCCTAGCCCACCTTTTCCCAGCGGTCTAATATTTACCCAGCTTTTTGGAACAAAACCTGCCACAGAAACCTCAAATAAAAGTTATTTTAGAGGCCTAGTAACTCCAGAAGCAGTAAAGCCATTTTTTCCACCTGACACTCACAGGCAGTTCTTGTATTACTACCTTTGGGGATGGGGGGTGTCATTGACCAGTATATTATTGTAGCTAAGCCCTCATTTGAATTCTAACCACAATTAAATGGATTGGCTAGCTTACTTTTCCTAATGAAAGCTACACTTCGAAATGCTTTCGATTCTGACATTCTGCACGTTATTAGCTTTTTGCTGTTGTGCAATAAAATACAGGGAAATCAAGAATGTCAGTGCTGAAAAACCAGCCTGGTCAGTGAGTGGAAGACATTTTCACTTTATACTACCTAGTTAATAACTCACCTCATGTAACACAGATAAAATGTTTTTTTAAATGTATATACATGTTCCAGATATTATAATATTACCCATTACATTGTCACTCAACATTCAGTCAGCCAAGTTACCTGAACACTTTCACCTCTCTGAACTATGTCACATTATCCAATTTTCTTAAAACCATGGGAACAAGAAAATAAAGTGTTCCCATTATTTTTAGATAATTTTCAGTAATATTGTGATGTTGATGAAATTACTGATGAAGTCAAATTTGTCTGTTTGCTAGTTTTAAAAAAACAAAGAAAAAAACTTATCTGGTATAAAATGAGACACTGTTGCTGAGATTAGTTAACACTTTTCTGTTTAACAATTAAATGCATGTTTTCTTAGATGCAGTGTAGAAAAAAAATTTTTTTTTAACACAGTTAAAAGGGCTATATTGCATTTCAATCATCAGCCTATACTTCAGCAGAATTATGAATGCGGACAGTAAGCTACACTGGATCACTCTTTAAACTGAAACTGGTATTAAATTAATACAAACTGTGCTGTCCAAAAAGACAGTATGTGTTGTATTGAATGCTTTTTTTTTAACTTTTTGTGTTAACTAAGCATGCTTTTGTCATGGAGACCAACCTGATGTTCCAACTACAGCCAACGTACAAAAACTTGTCCCCACAATGTGAAGAAAGCAAAGTTTCTGTAACTGCCCTGAGTGAAACCAGCTCACAATGTGGCTTTGCGTTAAAGTGACACTTGTAAAAGTGGTGTTGGTTACATGAATGAGAGTGCGGTTAGCACTGGCCTCATGGAATGCAGTGGTTAATGCTAGTGGGTTTGGATATGGTTTCACTATATCAGGTTCTTTATTGTGTGTGTTATATAGTGTGTGAGTCAGATAGGTGAGGGAGTGCCATGGAGAGTGTGTGTCTGTGTGGGTGTGAAGATAAATGGGGTTTGCATGGCCCGGAGTAAGGGGCTTTTAATAGGCGCCGTGTGCTGGGAGGACTGGCGTAGACGTAATGGACAGTTATGAATGAGAATGTGCGAGACCCCATTAGAGTCCCGTTATTAATTACATCGCTAACAGATGAGTGAGGCAAAGTCATTTAGCATCACGCTGGAAAAATAACCATGTTTAATCTTCTCTCTGACCGAAGTGTTCATTTTCTTGTTATTTAGGCCTCAGGTTTTGCCCTAATAGAAAGAGCAGATGAACTAAAAAGCTAATAACAAGCAGACTATTTTTGGTCATTAGGAATAGCTTGGTAAAAAATTTAATTGCACAATTTTTCTCTTTCCTTAAATGCAATAAAGACATATTGTGTTTGCTGTCCAAAGTTTGCTGCTTCTTTAGTATTGCACTGGTATAACATAAATAACAGCTAAAATGGGTGTAATTCACCACTAAGCATTGAGGAAAACTGCATGCAGTTGGTAAACAATTAATTGTGTATTCCAGCAGTGTACAGCTATTGTCTATAAAGAGGAAGAATAGTTTTCTTTTTAACTAAACGTTCTTTTGTGAATCAAATCTAATGTCCACACTGGCGTTTAAATCTTCGATAAATTCATGTGCTCTGATAGACCTAGATGTTTTGTAGTGGCCCTTGATTGACTTTAATATGATGTTACGTTCACATTTGCCTGTTAAGAACCAACCTGGAGCCCAGACTGTAATTCACCTGTGGGGGGCCGTAATTAGGTAGTCCAGAGTTTTTTTAGTCTAGGGGTTTAGAGGTTCATCCTTCACTAGATTTGTGAAATATGGGTTAGTTGACTTTATTAGACCTGAACCTTGAGTTAAAAATCCTTCACATGCAACAATCTAGACAAAGAAATTTAGTTGCCACTACTGGGTTCACCCTCTGACTGTACAATCATGTGATATATTCGGTTCTCCAGAATGTTAAATTAACAACATATAAAATAAATAATGATGATTTCTTTGCACTTATTAGGAGTTTGGCAGAAACAGACACCAAGAAAAAGCTGCATGCAATGTTTTTTGACATCTGAATGTGCATGCGACCGAACGCAATCACTGTTTGATGCACACTTACCCAACGCCCCAGACTTAAGAAGAAAAAAAAACCTTGATTCAGGTGTCTGTGTGGACTGGTCCTTAGAGTGTAAGTGAGCAATTAACTCCACTGCTGCATACACCCATTACTGACAATAGTGCTGCCAAGGATACAATAGAGATTCTAAATCAATACTCCAACTCCTGAGGTGGTCTGTGAAAATAAACCCTTTTGTCTAAAAATGCTGCCTGCACCATTTAGCTACATGTTGAGCTGTTATTTCGTTTTTTTAGTCACAGTAGGGATGGGCACTAATATGACATTGTATCGTTGTTGTGATGAATTTCATCATTATGATGCACAATGTGTTTTTCTGAGCATATTGTGGATACCATTGGTACTCGAAGACCACTGACCAACTGCACATTTCATTGCGAAGAGTGACTGATCTGAATAAAAATCTTTAAGACCATCCTAAAAGTGTTCACTTACTTACACTAATAGGTCTGTTGAGTTATTTTCCCTGGGTTCATGGCCAATGATTCTGCTGTCCGATAACCTTGAATGCTTTGCCACATAGTTACTGAAGTTGAGCAATGAACTAATCAAACTTGTCAGCATGGAATGTAATGCAATCGGATCTCATCATCAGTCTCTGATAAGGCTGTAATTTTATCCACATGGTCCCTCTAGCCATTCCTTGTATGGTACACGCAGTTACAAAAAAATAAGACAATAAGCTGCTAAAACAAATATTAAATAAATATGCCCCTGCTCTCTTACACTGACACAAACATTTACAACCTTTCTGGAGTCTCTCATGCATACCAGGAGCTCTAGTTTCTCGTAGGGGATTTGGGAGTGATCTTTGTGAATGAATCAGTGAGATGACTGATGTGTGCAATTGCGCCACTCACCACTCACTCTCGCAAACCCTCTCTGTCCCTCAGTCCATGAGGGTGAATTAATGCCTTGTGGCGCTGAGGTGTAAAAACACAAATGAATCACAAATCAACATCTGCCTATGTGCTTGGCTGCTCAGCCTACATGATCACTACATAATAAGGTTCCAGAATGTGTGTACGTATGCGAATTAAATTTCATGTCAAGACCTTTGATTATTATTTCCCACTTCTGTTAACTGCTAAAACCACAGATGATTTAATATAGGAATTCATTAAATGAATAAGCAGTACATGTTCTCTAATTTACAATCCTCGTAGGAGGATTAGGTAGACGGCCAGGAACAATACCTATTTCGGTGTTCTGTTACAGTGCAATCAACGTTTTGTCAAATCACCATAAATCACCTTTACGTTTCCATTTGCAGTGCCAAAAGTATGATGGCAGATGGTACACTTGAAATGGTTTTACAGAAGAAAGTAGCTTACTTGCTGGAGTCAAGGGAGTCTGAGAACAGAACAATGCAAGGAAGAGGTGTGTCCCTCAGGAAATGTTCAATCAAAGAAGTCACTGAGTAATTTACACAGTTCAGGCCTTATGCCTTTTTAAATGGGTTTTCCTGATGTCTCCATTGCCATATGTTAGTTCTTAATTCTTCTGGGCCTATTTTCTGAGGTCATATGTCATACAGCATGACTGTTCCATTCTCAACCACATGCGAAAAAAGTGTCATCCCTATCTGTTGTGGTTATGTGGAAGCTGTGAAATTACTGTGAAAGCTTTAGCACCAGCAACTAAGGATCTGTTTTATATTTGTGTGTCTCGCTGACTTTAGTTATTCGGTTGTAAGCATACAAAAAACATACATGCTTTGTATTTTAATGTTAGAGTTTAAATCTCCATGCAGAAAACAATTTCTAGAAATACTGTATATTTATAATGTGCTATAAGTACATTATTTGATATTCGTTTAAAAACTTCTTGGTTCCCCAAAAAACTTTTGGAATATGGAATAAAACATCTCAAAATATCTTCAGGTGTCTTGCTTATTGTATATTTTTTTAATCTACAGAATGTGTGTGCAATAGCTGAATTAAAATCATTGGCATATTCCTGCCAATCTTAAAAGAACTGTAGTCTTCTAGAACTAGAAAACAGGCAGGAAAAATCACCACAGATACCTCACAACCTGGTTACATTCTCTTTTTACTTCTCCCCCATTTAGGAAGCGATACAGGTCCCTGTACACCAAGATTGCCAGACACAGTAGAAGTTTTTTCCCTCAGGCCAAAAAGAGTTGAATAGCTCCCATTACCTTCCAATTTAATCTCCACATTGCCTACGCAGTACACACTGTAGATTCTGTATTGTAATTGTACTGTCTATTGTACATTGTCGTAGTCTATTCTTTATTACATATGGTGTACTGCAAACTGTATTATATAAATTTTATATGGTATATTGTTTGCTGTATATATAAGTATATATGAATCTCTGCCTATATACTGTATATAGCATATATTGTATATCCTGTATATTGTACCATGTATAGTATATTGTACCAAATATTTTACCATGCAGTATATGCATAGTGTACATTGTATATTGTGTATTTAATTTGCATAGTCCATTGTATATTGTGTATTGTATTCTATTTATTGTTTATTGTATTTTATTGTATTGTACCATATGTGTATTGTATTTTTTAGTATAGTACTGTCTGTGTTCTACATGTGCCTTGTCTTACAGCCTTGTGCTACAGAGACATTGCCCGGAAACAAACTCCTTGTGTGCAAACATACCTGGCCAAAAAAGCTGATTGTGAATAAAATATACATATGTTTGGGCACCCTGATCAAATGTCCATTTTTGTTTGTATCTTTTATATATTTTTCTGCTTAATTATTGTCTCCAGTTACACCCACTTGCTAGGACTCTCCAAATTACACACATCCACCAGCATCAGTTAGGGCTATGCTTCCTCCACATCAAATGGAACTAGCCATTGCAACTTTTTAAAGTGCTGCTAATGCAATGTTGTTGGGCAGCATAACATGCTTATAGGAGAAAACTGTTTGCTAATTCTGCTACATTAGCTTAAAGACACCCATAATGGCTAGCATGTGTGATGGGGAGTGTGAGGGCAGTCTTATCCATTCAGAGAACAGGGTCACATGTGCTAAGTAATAATAATATTAATAATTAATTTTATTTAAAGGCACCTTTCAGAACACCTTACAAAGGAGTCAGGAGCACTACTCGGGTCTATACTAGTAACAAAGTAATAATACTTTACTACTGTACTTAAGTCTGTTTTGGGGGTATCTTAGATTTTTAATTCTGTCTACACTGTCAACACTAGGTGGGTGCGAAGCTTACTGTTTGGTTCTCCGCAGTATCCCTAGCCTTTT
>JBBPDA010000105.1:5604424-5616745 GCA_037974385.1 Arnoldichthys spilopterus
TATATATTATATTTTCTATGGTACTCTTTGTGGACCAAAGCAAGATTAAGATTAAACTGATAATGTATTGAAAAAATTCAGAGCACCCTCAGGTAAAACTCTGACCTGTGTGAAGTTATTCATTTATGTAAACTAAATGTAAATCAGAACTTAACACACTGTGTACAGTTACTGATCACTCATTACATAGCAAAATGTAGACTTGGATTGGTCCACAAGTGTTACTAAACACAAAATCATTGGTTAGGTTCAGTCGATAAAGACACTGTCCCTCATCCGAATCCTAATGACATCTGTAACATGAAGGTTTAAATAATCACCAAAAAACCTTTTTTCACCCAGTTCTACAGTGATAAAAACATACACCTCCAGCTCCACTAAATGCACCATGCTGTTGTGTCTGGTTGGATAGATTGCAGACGGATAAAGTTATCAGTAAATTCATTGGAAATCTTTTTTTTATCAGTTCAATATAAGTTTAAGAGTGGTTACAAATCATACAATCTTGTGTTTATTGCACTTTATAAAAAATCCAGCAACATTTTGCTAAATTACAGTCAGAAGAAGTTGAATTAAATTATCTAGCTGTGAATGTTGAGATTTCTGGATAACTGGAAAACATTTATGTTAAGTAAAGTTATTTTTATGATGCAAAAACACTCATGAGAAAATGACAAATGCAAATTCTTCTGAAATTTGTTGATCTACATAAAATGTCCACATTACATTTTGCCCCATGTTACTTTATACTCCATTCTCCCCTAAATATTTCGAATTCCATCAAGCCCTTTACCACTAACCCCTTACCTCTGTTTTTAAGGCCTTGGCCAAGTCTGCATTGTAAAAGCGATAAGCAGAACTCAAAGTAAAATAACAGTTAAAAGAAAAACAATCCTGTCTCATTAACAAACAGTAAGACCCAGGCGTGAGTTTAGAGCCTGGCTGCCAAATGCCGAGGCCAAACATACAGAGAGCAAGAGTTTGAATGGGCCGTTAGCACTCATAGTGAAAGTGCTATGGATTCACCCAGTGTGTGATGCTAATGATGTGATGGGCCTCTCCCTCTCAGTAACTCTCTACATGCAAACTAGCACAGAGATAACTGCCTTTAATTGGAGATTCTCTCTCACTCTCTCTGCACTACTTTCTGTCAGTTTCTTTGGCACTATGTTACTGTATGCAAACCCTCTTTCAGCAATTACCACCCACTTGTGTCTGTAAAGGTCAGAACACAATAAGCACATTTTGGTCAAGATAAAAATCTGTCACTGAGTTTAACACATCAAATCGAGCACTACATTCTACACATTTGGTTGCCTTATTCTTCTCATTACTAAGACTGCTATTCAGTGGATTATGGGACAACAAAAAGGCATACTGTACTTGTTTGTTAAAACTGTACTTTATTTTATGTTTCATGTTATGTAATATAAAGATGTAAATAAACATGATACTGAAAATGGAGATACATTCTTTTAGACAGATAAAAAAAGTTTTTTCCAATTTCTACTCACTGGGTAGGACCTTGTCAATCACATTATACCACTATCACTGGGAAGGTGAAGGCTAGTTGATGCTTCCTCCAAATAAAGCACCATCATGCCTTTTTGAACTGCTGCAAAAACAATGTGATTGGACAGCTCAAAACACTTGGAGGAGAATGCATACTATCAACTCTATTACTTCAGCTAACAAATGGCCATGCTGGCTAGTGGTGGTGATGGTGGTTGAGGGAGGACCACCCTATGCACTCACAGAGAGATAAGCCAATTGTACTGTCTTGGACCCTCAGCCACAGATAGTGGTGGCATCACGGGGGTGACATACATTTAACACTTCAATAGGTAGAGTCACACAGGTGTACCACTGACTACTTTCCATCAGGCAATGGTTAGGTTAATCAACATTTCGTTCATTTTAGGTGGGTGTCCAATAAATGTGTGGTATTAAACTGAAACAAAGCAAAGCTAGTATCACAAACACTTTATAATATTTTAGAGTTAAGGTTAGCCAGTTGCTATCTATATTGCCACTGGCCTGAAACTGCTGTTGTGAAACTGTTAAGATGACACAACAATGGGTAAAATTGTTTTTTAAAAAAAAGGTTTTTTTTACATTTGTGATTATCAAACAAATGGTAATATGTTATTTAAAATTACAGCTGCCTCACCTATATCTGTTATATTCTTAAAGGCAGGAAACCTCAGAAGCCATGCCCCAGATCATATTAACTTTTGAAAATGAACAAAATCCAGTGTTTACAAACGTTGAGTTTCGGCCGACTGTAGAATAGAAGTTTTTCTAGGTATTATTTGATGAACAGCATACCTCTGGACTCATTAATCTTCATAAAGTACTATGTTACTGTATAGGTATACTATTTAGGGTAGATATATACAATTACAGATGTAGTCTTCTTCTTCTTCAAAAAAAAAGCTTAAGCTTTTGCACCCATTCAGTCTTTAAGATGTAAATAACATTTTTCCGAGTGGTTTGATGTGAAATGTGCCGTTTTAGAGAAATTTACAGAGTTAGAGTCGTTCACAGTGGTGGGGATAGGAACCAGATGTCCAAAGCAGTTATTGCCTTTTCTATGCTTCCTCACAGGAAATTATTTTATAAAATTATTCTGGATATGTGGTCTGATGCCTGAGTCAATGACTTACAATAATTTTGAGGATATTTTGATCTAAAATATGTTTTTTAAACCATTCAGATTGTAAAAGCACATGCAGCACTTGAAAAACAGCAGTGCCTATACCTATACAAAAAAGTTTTTTTTAAATATTTGTGGCACATACAATGAAGTGAAATGAAAGTGACTATTTTTTCATTGCGAACACACCCCATCACACACGTGAAATGTGACCTCTGCATTTAACCCATCTACGTGTATATAATAACCAAATTAAGCTTCACAGCTGTATGTATTGACATTGCAACCCTGATTCCTATAAAGAGATCTTTGTTGGTTCTTCTACAGTGAAGCATTTCACATTAAAACACAATGATTTTTTCATGAGTGAAATTTACAGAGAATCATTAGATTTTTCCTTAAAATTTGAACACAATAAGTAGTATTGCTGTTGGAAACATTATGGTAATAAAATACTTACATACTGCAGTAGCAATCACAGCTCAGGTGGGACTTAAAATCTGACCAAGATAAATTACTTAGTCTTTGCAATGTGATGCTTCTTACTGTTTTTTTGGTTGTTGTTGTAGTGTCTCCTTGGTGAACCCAGGCCAACGGTCAGGAGATGAGGGTACGAGTGAGGTTATAAATCACTATATTGATACATACAAGTATTTTCTGGCACTCAGGGATGTAGGGGCTGTCTGGCTTCTGTAAAAGTCTTCTATGACTTCACCTCACCCAGCAAGGAGCAAAACACAACAGCAGGATTAGTTTCAGCCTGAGACTTGAATGTCTAACATCTCTTATGTGTTGATATTTTCGAATCAAAGCTGCCAGCGCACCCACGGTCCTAAGTCTCTCCCTCCCTCTCGTCTCAGCCTTAATGAAGACATGGTGAAAGATTGTATGTTTCTCTCACTGCTTTAGCAAAAAGGCACCCGCTGCCTTTCACACACTCTCCCATAGCACTCCCACGATCCATCCATTCAGAGCCATCTTAGATGGTGAGTTTACTGCGTTGCCATTGTGTTTGCAGGGATTGTAAAAAAAAAAAAAAAAAAAAGAAAGAAAAAGAAGAAGAGGAATCCTATTGTTTGGATCATTTTAGCCTGCAAGGAAAGTCCTTGAAAGTTTGGTGCTTATCGGCCAGCACAGTTAATTTCCTTACATGTGTGATTGAAATAAGGGCCCACAGAATGTTTGAGGGCCCTTACCAGCATTTGGGAGGCACCCACCTACACCAAGACTGAAAATCAATCAATTAAGTTATTAATTCATCAGTTTTAGTAAAAAAAAAATGTTAAGGAAAATACAATAAAAAAAATGTTTTGACAATAATGATTGGCATTCACAATAATAGCAAGAAATATCACTTCATAATAAGGTTATCTTTATGAAGGATTTATAAAGTTAATGATTATTAATAACAAACACCTTACAATTATTAGTAAGCAAATATAAAGCTCAGATCTTGCTGGTTGCTCACCTGACTTTTTCAAATTTATACCGGTCAGCCTAATCACATATCCCTGCTCATCCAATATAGCAGCTTACTGTTGCCCTTTTTATTATGTTGAAACTACTTATTAGATTTTTTGTGGTGGCCTAATTCATAACCAATAATAGACTTGTTTTAAACCATTCATAATCCATTTATTAGAATATTATTATTGTAAAGTGGTACATAATAATTGGGGCCTTATGCAATCACTTATGCAAAAATTAAGATATTTGCTTGTAAAGTAGATATGCCATTTGTGTTTCATCTCTAAGCATGTGGCAGTGCACTAGAACCCTGAGGCAGATCCAGATCTGAGAGCTGGCACAAGGGGAATAAAAAACAACTTTTCATTCATTCTATTCAGGAGAAATGCTGGGGCAAGCACAATAAAGCAGTAATAATCTAAAAAAGGGGAACATAAAATAAGAAACAACAAAATGGCTTTAAAAATAAATAAAAAACTGAATTAAAGATGGTAGATCCAGTTGGCACTGAGAGAATCAGCACCACTAATTAGCTTTTTAAACACAAGGCCTATTGAGTCTATTTAATTAAGGCATTGTGTTGTAGCAGGTTTCAGTGCAGGTTTTACAGGTTAATGTGGGTGCTCTTAGCACACTTTGATCTGTTCTTCACATGTGCATTTTCAGGTTTAAGTTTTCCAGAAGGGGATTGCCAGCCAGTTTTGTAAGGCAAGTATTGTGGTGGTGCCTCTTATTACATGTTTACTGACAAGATGAAGCCCACAATTATTGTTGTAGTTTGCACCCTTTTTGTCTTTCTGTCTTTCTTTCTTCTAGCACATAGTTGGTAATTAATAAGTGCTGTAAGCAGGCTTAAGTGCGCCTTCTCCACTTTAGTTTCAGGTTAATCCAAAACGGCACTTCAAACCAGCTTTGCAGGGCCGTTTCAGTACAGACAAGCAATGTGACAGTGCATCTTACTATACATTTATGGATCAAATTAAACCTTTGAATGCACAGGCTCTTGTTTGGGGGAGTTTCCACATGGGAGGCGATGGTAATAAGCCCTCAAACAGACAGTGTAATTTGCTCTGCGCTTAGAGACACGGCAATAGGGAGGGAGCCAGAGGGTCTCTTTGAAAGTCAGCACTGGCTCTAGGAACACCTGGATCCTTTTCAGAACTACAAAGCAGAAAAAAGAGAGAGGGAGAGCGAGAAAGACATACAGAGAGAGAGAGACTACCCCTGGTACTGATTAACCAAGCTCCCCTCCTTCCCACCACCACCGAAGGTGAATGCACAAAGAGCAAATCTCCTCAGGAGAAAAGAAAATGCACGCACACACACAGAGTTATCCCCCACTGGATCAGTAAAAGATGTCTGCTTCTTGAGGGCAGCCATATGGATAGATTTTTAAAAAAAGAGGCTGGACAGGCTTTCCATATACTGAACACATTTACTGTAATTCGCTGGCACGGTTAAAATCTGTGTTTACGTTTTACTTTTACAAAGAAGTCATGACACAATGCTCAAAGCAAAGTAAATATACCCAATATGTGTAATCCTCAGCACAATTATGTAAAGCTACATTTAGTATAATTGTAAGAAACTACTACGTGAGCCATTTAAGGATGAGGTTTCATGTCATTGTCAGTTGGTTCTTAGATCCAGAGCTTAGTCTATGAATGTGAAATGGAGGCGGGGTGAGTGGGGGGAGGGGTGTGTACTTCACACCCTTTCTTTCAGCATACCCACAGTTGAGTTTCTCCCTGTTTATTCCCAGCACATAGTGGCCTGACTCATTTTTGGTCGTTTATAATTTAATGGAACCCAAGCAACATGATTGTGTGAACAAAATAACCACATCTCGGATAATTACATTTGAACAAATAGCATTTTTTTTTATTTCAAAAGTACATTTTCACTTGTCAAACAACACTTCAAAACACTGAAAAAATACATGGATGAATATATAAATATGTCTTAGTATTTACAAAACATACATCGGCCTAAAAAAGTATATCTTTCTACGTCTGGCTTTACAAGGTTTATCGTATGCAATTGTTTGAATGTCCCTGGTCAAATGAACAAGTGTTTTGTTGATTTCTACATTAATTATTCAGGTTGGAGTTAGGACAAATCCAAGGGCCCAGTACTAAAAGTAAGCTCCCAGAGGACACCACCTAAAAAAAGAATATAATATTGTGTGGCCATCATTAGTGCACAATTTCTATGTATTTACTGACTTTAACATATTGAGGAAAAAGTCAATTATAAAATGTGCCCTATATTTTGCACATCTTTTATTTTCTTGCAATATTTTTAGTTTATGCCCTGCGATTGGTTGGCCTCCTGTCCTGCAGGCCCGCAGTCTGCTGGAATTGGCTCCAGTTTCCCAGCGACCCAGAAACGGAAGAAGCGGTTTAGAAAATGGATGGATGGATGGATTTTTAGTTATAAATTTGTACAAACAGTACATTTGCATTAAAATGTGTTTTCAGTATAAGATGTCTACTTATAAAACCAGCAAATCATATCATTTGACCAGGGATTTGTACAGTTTTGCACTGTAGATGCCCAACTTCATTCTTTGATAAGATCTGCTAATGAGATTTTGGGCTCACACTCCAATGACTGTGCTTTGGTCCTTTTGTTCCCTCCTCATTAACTCAGTCACGGTTCAGCATGTGCAAGGCTGCAATGTTCAGCCTAAAGGTGGCAGAATCTGACCAGTCGACTTCAGAGCACTATGGATAAACAGAGACGGGATTGGAAAAGGGCCCCTAAGGCTTTCCGTGTTCTCTCTTTGTGGGAAGGGACCGAGACTGACCTCTGTGGCTCCATACACTTGGTCAACCAACAGCAAGGCTCAGCTTGCTACCATTCAACTCAGTACAAGTGCTTTTGTCATACATCCCTAAAAATGAAATCGCATTTACAAAATAAGTATACATCATTCTTCGGTTTGCAGAGATGTACAGTACACATACTCTATGAATACAAAGTTGTGGAGTCCCTTAAAAAAGCATATAGTTGTTGCTCTTTAAGGGGGTACAGCTTAAGAGATTTTTGTCTCTTTATATGTGTTTCTCAACCCAATACAGAGGGTAAACAGAGATTATAGTTAGGTCCATCAACCATCTCTTCCTCCTCCTCACAGAGGTCCCTGGTTCTCCACAGCAGAGTACTCTGTCTCAGACACGTGTGAAGCATCAATAAGCCTCGCCAGGCCCGTTTTGGTGGAGTACTTGAAGATGAACGCCTTCATGAGGTCGTAGCGATAGTTCTTATTGACGAAGTTGTAGATGACTGGGTTGAGACAGCAGTGGAGCAGTGAAAGGCATTGTGTGAGGTGCATTGCCACGTACAGGACGTTCTCCAGCCCACAGCTGAGAGGCATCACATTAAACAGGGTCAGCGTGTCCAGGAGCAAGGTGCCGTGGTAGGGCAGCCAGCAGACAAGGAAGACCACAATGTATGTGAAGATCAGGCGCCGGCCTAGGCGCCTCTCCTGGTCAGCTGAGGGCTGGACTGCCCTTGCCAGGAGGGCATAGAAGACAGCAATGACCGGGAAGGGGATAGCAAAGCCCAGGATGATGAAGCTCATCTGGACACCCACTGTCCACTCACGCATGGTCTCAGCTGGGTACACAGACTTGCACACAGTACTATCAGAATGCAAGGATTTTACTGCCTGGAGAAAATAGGTGTCAGGAAGGGCGGCCAGCACTGCCAGCAGCCACACACCCACACAGATCAGCTGCCGGATCCATCTTCTCTTGCTCTGGCCAGGGGTGTCGCCAAAATAGACCAGAGACAGGTAGCGGTCCACGCTCATGCAGGTCAGGAAAAAAATGCTGCTGAAAAGGTTGACACTAAAGACCAGGTGCGTGAGCTTGCACATCCCATCACCAAAGGGCCAGTGGCCCTGCTGGAGCAAAGAGCTCACAGACAATGGGAGGGTGGCCACTACGCACAGGTCGGCAATGGCCAAGTTGAGGATGTACAGGTGCGTCTCATGTCGCTCTCGTTGACCAGCCCGTACGTTCACCCATACCACCAGGGAATTGGCAGCAAGGCCGATGAGAAAGATGAAGATGTAGAGGACGGAGACGGCGCACAGCAGAGCCCGCTGGCTGAAGGCGCTTGGACACACCAGCGCCTCTACATGCGAGCCGTTGTCATCCAGGAAAGAGAAGTTCTGCTCCGTCAGCATGTCCAGTAGATCATTCAGGTCGTTCATGTTTACACTCATGTTGGATCACACTCCTTGCAAGAACTTGGAACACCACAGTGACCCTGCAACAGAAGATGTCAGCTGGTGAGTTTTGACACATGGGCAGGGTTTAATTAACCGCTGGAAGGACAGAAAAATGTGTAACAAAGAATGTTTATTTTTAAAAACAACACATATAATCAGAAACATCTCAAACACGCCAGGGGTCTCGTAGCAGAGGGCAGGACCTCATGCGGTTTCAGAGGAATTTTTTCCACCCTGTCTTTTACAAGGAGCCATTTCCCAGGGTTGCTGAGTTATTGCTCTTAATCTATCAATAGCTTGACCAGTTTGGACAATTGTTGCCAAAGGATCAAAGAGGGAATTATCGGGGGCTGAGTCTCACAGCCTAATGCATCTGAGAGTAATCAGTGAATACCGCACGCCTGACAGAAAGAATGCATGCTGAGAGCAAGAGGCAGGAGAAGACTCTCGTCAAAGAGAGTTATCAGTGTATCTATCTCTACACAGTACTATAACTCTCTGTCTATTAGGAAAACAGACAACTGACAAACAACACTATAGGTCTATAAATACATATGAATGGATCATAATTCATAAAGTAGCTATTAACCAGATTATAAGTAAGTCTTTTGGGACCTCTTTGGCTTTCTAAGAGTTTAGTGGCAGAATTTTATGAACAAAATGAAAAGCACACCAGATATCCATAAAAGCCATGGTCATGTTTTGTATGTACTGCTCCATCTGTAAAGGGAGGGCAATGATAGACAAGGAAATGTACCACTTCTGAAAACATAAGTGCAACACCAGCAAGCTGAGGCTGAGACAGGGAAAAGAATGGTGAATAAGGAGAGGAGTGCTCTTGCTCCACTGACACCAGGAGGTGAAAGGTTCCATTGTAAGCTTATGCATCCAGCACTAGGCTTTGAACTGGCTAAGAACAGAAGGAAGCCATGATTCATTCATGCTACGCCTTGAGGAATTTCATTGACACGCACATTTGCCTGATCATAAAACATTCTCACTCGCTGTGAGGCAGTGCAGTGTGCAGAGTAAGCAATGCGTACATCTGCGGACGTTTTGGAATTGTTCAAAGGGCTCTTTCACAAAATATGACCTCTATTAAGACATACTTAAAGACATGTCTCTGCTTAGCACTTTTAAAACAAAGTGCCAGCTTTCAACGCAGCCTCCACACTTTGCATGAATGGCCATCGGGTGATATAACCTGCTTATTTTCATTCCAAATCAAACCTCTGCTCCTGACCTTAATGCCTTTAAGAGAAACATGAGAGGAGACCCAGCTGTCCTTAATGTACCTCAATTACTATAAGATGAAGAGACCACTCGGGTCCCTCTGAAAGAAAAGCAAGCTGCTTTTACAGCTTTCCAGGCCAGGTTAGCTGAGGGAGACGAAGTGGGCCACGTAAAGCTTTGACCTGGCCCATCAGGTGCAATAAAACATGGTGGTCTCTGAGAGCTCCCCCACCCACCTTGTTGTAAAGCCGTTGTGTTTACACTTTTCAAATAACCCCCCAACCTGAACCTAGGCCCTGGGCTGCAAATGCACTGGCCGGCACAAAGAGATCCCTGTGTGGACATGGCCACTCTCACCAAAGTCCCCCTCTCGCACCTCACCCCACCCCTCACTCTCTCTCTCTTTCTCTCTCCCTCTCACTGCCCCTGACTCTCTCCAGCTCTCCTTAAATCCCCTGAAACTCAGCATTGTTTCCCTTCAAAAGAACTAAGTTGCAGGCAATGGCACGAATGGTCCCTCATCCTCTCCCAGGAGGCAATAAAAGTTTTATACGCTAAATCAAATGAGCGTTATGGGCTGATTAAAAGAAAATGGTGCAAGTATTAAGAATAAGCCATTATTAAGGCCCACATTTCATTAAGATGAATACAAAACTTGGCCTGAAGTTGGGCTAAATGATTTGGGGAAAATATCCATTTGAAACTTTTTTTTTGTTAGTATTTCCATTTCAATTCAAATGCAATTTCGTTTCTCACCCAGGGCATTTATTTCAACAAAAAGGTCAGTTTTACACAATTGTAGCAGGAGTACTAAATGTCATGTGTCAGATTGCCAATTAACAAGCTTTGCATTATTAGATCTCATCATTATTAAACTCCCAAATCAAAACTTGTCAATAATGTTGGATAATATAGGATCTACATAAAACTGTGACACTCTTTCAAAATGCGATTTTGATATAAAAATGATTCATTGTTCAGCCCTAATGTGAATGAGCAGAAGTGGCAAATCCACATATAAACTCTGACACTGAAAGAAATGTTTTGATTAAATATCTACACAATATGATTAAGGCAAATATTAAGCCTATATTGCCTTAAAATTGGCATTAGTCAGTGAAACTCCCAGTGCCTCCTAATGAACCAACAGAACCATCAGTCCTGAACTATATTACATTCCCCCCCCCCCCCACACACACACACACACACACAGAGAGAAACGCAGTCACCCAGTTCTACTCTACCTGCTAAGACCCTCAGCGCCACCAGAACTGTTCAACACAAACCCCCGCTCTCTATTTCTTTTGCAGGGGTCGTTTTGGGACTTTCTTAAGCCATGCCATCAAACGAGAGCTTTGAAGTGTTTTAAATCACTATCACCGAGCCAGTCCCGCGGCCAGCAGCCTAGTGTCCAGTGTCTTACTGTCCTTCTGTGTTCCTTCCAACACGCACCTTAATTTCTGAAGTTACCGAGCAGTCCTAAAGCGCAAGTAACTAGAAAGCAAATCCAAACCCTTACGTTACTCGCGGTGCCCTCCGGTTCGGGGCGCTGTCAGCGGTGATGGGGATTGTGTTCCCGAAAAGCGCTTGCTCTTAATGAGAAGCGAGTGTGAAGGAGCAGCTGTGCTCTGTGCAGAAGTGGAGCTCGATACTGCCTCTTCGCGCCCCCGTGCACGCGCTCTTATACGCGGGACAGCGCCTCATGAGGCAGCCAAAGAAGCGGACGCGCGTCAAAGCCACACACCCCCACTCCCCCCACCGCACTGCACCGCACGAACAAACAAAGAGGCACCGTCTTCAGGCCCATTTATGAAGGGGCTTTTTAAAACTAACTTCCACCGTCTAGAACAAAAGGGGAGACATCAAAACTACGACGGAACAGTGTGGAACAAATCAAAACTAGCCTCAGTTTGTAGATTCAGCCAACTCTTCTGACTTGTTGACAGCCCTTCACACTCTTGGTATTCCGCTTCATGAGGAGCCACCTGGGGAGCCTTTGCATTTTTGGCGGTTTTTTCTTTTTCTTTTCTTTTTTTTTTCTTTTTGTCCTTTTGCATCCTGCCAAAATCTCAGGAGGAATGGACCAATGTAAATATTTCAAAAAAAGCACAAGAAAACAATGTGTTGCATTAACTTATACTATTTGTTTTCTACTGTACATTTATTTATTTATTTTATTTATTAAGGTTTTGTCCCAGCAGTGACAATGCTGAGCACTTGTTGTCTGCAGAAAGCTGACATTTTGGAAATAAATTCATAAATGAGTGGCAGTGGTTGCCTAGTGATCAGGATCCTGTCCTCGTGAACTGAAGATCGAAGGTTTTAAATCTCAACCCTGGCACCACTGAGGTACCCTTGAGCAAGGTACCGTCCTGCTACACTCCTACCCAGGTGCTGTTGATAGTTGCCCGCTGCTCCACGTGTGCACGTGCTATGGGTTTGTTGTGCTGCTGGAGTGTGTTCACAATGATAAATAGTCACTTTCACTTTCATATGAGCTTCAGCACGGCCATTTGTAGTTGCCACAGTAAGGCATTACAAGCATTTAAGCAAGTCCAGTGTAAGACATTCTGAGCCATTGCACTTCACTTGGTCTGTTTGACATAAAAGTTTACCACCATGTAAAGCATCTGTTAACCGATTTTCATTTATATATATATATATATATATATATATATATATACACACACACACACACACACACACACACACACACACACACACA
>JBBPDA010000105.1:5625791-5640339 GCA_037974385.1 Arnoldichthys spilopterus
TGAGCAAGGTACCGTCCCACTACTCTGCTCCATGTCTTGGAAGTCGCTTTGGATAAAAGCGTCAGATAAATGTAAATATGGTTATGTCCCAACTTTTGTGAGTATGTGTCAAATGTGGGTTTAATTTTTACATATTACATTTAATTTGCTTAGTGAAAACACTGGAAATCATTCCTTTATAGTTTACTTTATACTTTTATACTATATATATAAGTTCAAATAAGTTTATACTTTATATTTTTCCTTATACCTTTTTGAAAAGTGTGAACAAATTCTTAGCAATTTTTATTGTATTTTACAAAACCTTTCCCAATATTGGGAAATTGTTTTAACCTCTATTAAATTGTTAGCATGCTGAAATATCTGCATTATTGGATACAATTTTGTATTATTCTTCTCTGGACAGCTCCTATGGCAGAATGTGGGGAGATGCCCAGGGGGCCCTGGTGGACCTGCTAGAAGATGATATCCCCACTACACAGCTCCATCCGCAGAAGGACTGTTTGCAGATCTTTCAGACTTTGGCCACCTTTTACCTGCGCTACCTCCAGATCTTCAGGCGCCTGGAAATGGTATATGATCAATTAATTCACCCACAGAAGAGGTGTGTGGTGCGACACGTCCTGGAAGGGGTCATGGGTCGACTGGTGGAGCTGAAGAATGAGATGGTGGAGCTGGAGTTCTCAGAGTTTCACTACTTTGATGACATGCTACAGGACCTGAAGATGACACCTGTGAGTGTGCAGTGTGGATTGAGGAGAAACCAGAACAGTTTGTAGGATGTGAGAAATGTCCTACATTGACACAAATTACAGTACAGTCATTGTCTCAACTAATTTGCATGTAGATTGGTAATGTGCCAACGTGACAATGTTTAATGGACACATTAGCAAAGGAGTTTCACTGTAGAAAAATGATATAAAAATAAGCTCTTAGATGCAGAATTATTAATTGTCCAATTTGTCTAACAGAATGTCCAATAGTTATAAAGTATAATGTCTTATCTGACCAAAATGTCTCCTGAGATAAAAAAAAAAAAAAAAGCTAGCATCAAAATGAAAAAAGTGCCTTAAATTACCTTATTCAAATGTAAGGGCACATTATTTTCAGTGTAGTTAACTAGCTAACTGTTTACTATTCTTTTGTCTAAACACTCTAAAAGTCTCATATTTAACATGTACAACCAAAACCTAGTAAAAAGAAAAACTATCTAAATAAAAAAATAATCTAAATTGTAGATATAAACATTGTTCCCAAAAAGTTCCCAATCAGTGTCATATATAATATAAAATAATATAAATATAAATAATATAAAAACAAAATAATTAGTATGTCTGCTGCATCTTGCTAAAATTAGAACTAGCAAACTATTTAGCTATTTATCTATTCACCTATCTGTAAAGTTTAAACTAGACCCAAGTTTTAAGCACTTTTCGTGCCATTAGAGGAGGATATACATGAAAAACTAAACCTTTCATTTAAAAGAGGAATTAGATTTAAATACTTTGGGCTAGTTTAAGCTCTGCCTTACTCCACAGTTAATGACTATCAGGATCTTCTTTTGATAATTTTAATCTACAGCTACACTTAATCTGTGCCCGGAAGCTCACCCTGCCATGTCATAGCAACCTACCTCTTAGCAAACCCAATCCTCTAAAACTCCTTTGATTTTAGCGGAAAGCTAATTGGGGTCACCTGACCTACTCCAGCAACTCTCTGCAGATTTTCACCGGTTGGACCAGTTTCTTTATGTGCTTTGATCTAAATGAAATGATCTTTTGTGCTTTTCATAGGAGGACCTGGAGGTGCCCATCCCCCGGTATTTTGTCAGAGAGAGGATGAAAGCATTAAAAGAGAGAGAGACGATGCTGGCTCATATTCTGGCTGAAAAGGGGAACTTGGATCCGGAACCAGTGCGTAGTAAACTCTGCATGACACCCATAAAAGTAAAGGCTAATAATAAGGATGACCAGAAAGAAAAGTGAGCTGTTAAATAAGCTATTAATTAAATGTAAACAGTAATTAATCAAATAATTAAAAATAAAAATAATGCAAAAACAACAGCACAGTATAAATATCTTGTCATACAAAAACCTTTTGTCAAACACCATTTGAAAACTGCAGCTACACTTGTATGTGCGAACATTTCAGAAGAATTGGACCAAAAGAAACTGAAATAAAAAGTTGTTGAAGGGGAGTTTTACAAATTTCTCAACATAATTCAAGCATGTGTTGATTTGCCAACAAAGTTATTCAGAGTGGTTTGGTGGAAAACAATTTATTGTACAGTAACTTACTAACTTAGATTTCTTTTCAGTGGTGGTGACAGGAGCAAGGGGTTGTGATGTCTACAATGCAAATCTAGCCATTTTATTTGTTACTTTAATCAAGCAGTGAAAGTATGCCCTTTGAGTTTTTTATACTGTGCTTTATATTGATAATGTTAAAATTTGAAATTGGTTAATATATCATTCTGTATGTGCCCCACCCCAATAATGTGTTTTAACATTTTAACATAACCTCTTTAAAATTCTTAAAGCTCTTAAAACCCCATTTTCCAAAAAAGTTGTGACACTGTGTACGATGTAAATTAAAACAAAATGTGTAATTTGCAAATCATGCTAATTCATTTCAATTGAAAATAGAATGAAGGCTATATACCAAATATCGATACTGATAATTTTTATTGTTTTATAAAATATACCTGCTTTTTTAAATTTGATTTCAGCAACATGTTTCATAGAATTTTGGACAAGGATAAGAAAAGAGTTCAAAACTTAAACTAAGCCTAAAAAACACCTGGTGGAATATCTCACAACTAATAAAGTTAATTGACAACAGGTCGGTAACATGACTGGCTATAAAAAGAGCTTCTGAAAGAGAATCTCGGATGTAAAGATGGTGAGTGACTAATCACTAAATAAACAAAATAAATAAAAATAAGCTTATAATAGCATTTTAAAACAGACACAATTATGTAGTGAGAATCACTGCATAGGTTCAGGAACAATGAAAAACCCTTTTCTGGGCACATAGTTCATGGCTGCATCCACAAATGCAAGTTAAAAATCTACAATGCATAAGGGGAATAATGGGAAGGCACCATTAATGCTGAATGATATAAAAGTTTTGGAGCAACAAATTCTGCCACCCAGATGTGTTTTACAGGAAAGGCGTTGCTTATTTCAGTAAGATAATGCCAAACCAGATTCTCCACCTATTAAAACAGCTTAGCTTTGTAGCAGAAGAGTCTGAGTGTTAAACTGGACTGCAGGCAGTCCATACCTGTCACCTACTGAAAACATTTGACACATCTTAAAATGAAAAATACAACACTTAAACTGTTGAGCAGGTAAAATTCTATATAAGAAATAATGAATAGAATATGACACCATTTTTAAAAACTCCAGCAATTGATCTCCTTGGTTCCCAAAAGTCTGATGCATCACATGTGATGCAAATTAGGATATATTTTTATAAAGGAATACATTTTCTAATTTGATATTTTGCCCTTTATATTGAAATAAATATGATTTTGCAATGATATCCAATTTATAACATTGTTTTTTACTTACATTTTACACAGCGTCCAAAATTTTTTTAACAGAAAAAAGCCTCATGCTCATTTCATGATATAACTTTTTGGGGGGTAACTTGTCCTAAACACTCTGGATGCTGGTTCCCTATCACCGCTGATGCTAACTTTTGTGACTTTGTATTGAGTGATATACTATAAATAGCAAAAATCAATAGAAAAAAACAATATCCTGCATGAGCCAATGGCAGCTATATTACAGTATGTTGTCCATGTCCTTGCATGCTTACAGGTTCCAGTGCAGATCATGTCTGTGGAGAGGGCTGTGCGGTTGCTTCAGGTGAGTGAGCGTGCTCGGCAGGGCCGTCTCAGAGCTCACTTCATGAAGGAGATTTGGCAGGAGGAACAGAGAATGCGACGGAATAGTTCCAACAATACTTCAGACCCCAATCTGGCAGCCGTTCTCATACAGAAGGTACTGAACAACACTTACTTTCCAAGCCTTAAAACTTATTACTCACTTATTAATACTTCAGTAACTTTTAAGAATAAGCAACTGCTATAAAACGAGTATGCAAGTTGTATACAGAACTGGGACATGCCAATCTGGCATCCCAGACCAAACATTTTCATTGGCCATTTCACGTAGTAGTCTGAAAACACATCAGTCCATGTAAATAAGAAAATACTGTTGACGAATCAACAAATAAGATAAAAATTATTTTAAACAACTGTTTCACACAAAGATAGCATCCATTTTTGGGCGACATAGATAGAGCAGCATCCAGTTAGAAGTGCCAAGATTTGAATAAGTGGAATCTCATGAGGAAAATTTAGTCATTCTATACATTTCTAGACTTATTTTTAGATTCACTGGAATAATGCAAAAGTGTAAATGTATATAAATAATGTAAAAACTTTTTACATCTTATAATGTAAAATTTTACATATAATAGACATATTGACTAGATTTACTAGATTATTTCACATGCCAAGGTCTAGAGTGACCTTTTCTCACAAAACTGGTCCTACACATTGTAAAACTAAATGTGAACAAATACATGGCTGTTTAAACTTTGTCAAAATGTCTTGAAGAATGGCCCAAAATTGGTCCAAAATGACTTAAAATAAAATTTTATTACATTAACTTAAACTGACATTTTTTTTAAGGAGAGACATTTTAAGTAAGCATTCATGTAAGGCCTTCAAACCAGCAGAATTCATTAGGCCTTCTCTAAAGACTTAAAGGGCTCTCAGGGTTCTCCACTGTTGTAAAATTGAGCCAATAAACACAAAAGACTTTGTAAACTGCAGTTAACAGTGGGCTGAAATCATACCTCCTTACACTGTATTAGGATATTCATGAAAGTTTCAACAAACCACTGAGGGGCTTTCTTAATATGAAACTGTATCACCAGTGGTGTATTTTTCATTGTATTGTATTACTAAAATGTGATTTATTGTACAAGGACTGCCTGTTTGTGGAAGAGTATAGACGTACTTTGTGTTATAAATGTATAGCCAGGATGTTGCCACACCAAAGCATAGCTCTGAAATATATCCATGTAATTTTAAGGCCAGTAATAAGCCATTTATTGTTGCTTTCTCACCACAAATGCTATACTGAGTCACACAACTGAAATGCCAAACTTACATTGCTTAGCCACCAAAAGTAAGTACGCATCATGGTGGAGATACAAATTTTCTGCAGTCATTCAACCTAGAACACCATTAATTTAAGTGTATATTCATTACAGCTAGAGAGAGCCAAATGGTCCCTCACTGCGGAAATGATGTGGAATTTTTGTATGATCCCTATGCAGTCTGAGAAATCATAATATACATGAAAATGTGAATGTAGCATAGTTGGACAAACATCAAGTCCATTTTCAGACACAGGGGAGAACATGACTATAGTCCAACCTGACCGTGAACTCACATGATGTCCATCTGCACTATCATCACCCTTGACTGATTCTACAATGCTAAATCTACTCACAAGGGATTATGCATGTCATGCGATCCCGTCCATACATAAAAGATACATGCCCAGTTCATCTGTGCGGATAATGTGCTTATGGTTCTTTTGTTAGTGCCTCAGCGATGAAAGATGCAAGGAAGAAAGTGTTCCTGGATTTTTGCAGTTCTCTTTTACTCTCCTAATCATGTAATCTGAGCCCAGGTTGCTTGACGTCTTCTTAAATGCGTGTGTACTATGCTTGCTGAACCCAGACATTGATGTCGCCTTTAAGAGATAGCAGATATGATTGAAGACATCTAAGCGTTTGGGAGATTGCGTGAGAAACAGACAATGTGAAGTATGCATGCTTTTCAGAACAGGCCCTCAACACAACACCTAAGCTTTCTTTAATTTATTTTAGCATTACCATTATTACCATTACCATTTACCATGTACCATTTTGGAGGATCTTTAAGAGTTCAGGTTTTATGACCGATTGACAAAGTTACAATAATAAGAAAGTTTCTCCTAATTATGAATTAATGTCTTATAATAACAAGATAATTTCTTGCATATATTTTTCAGTATCTAATAATGCGTTATTGTCACATATAAATGAGTATTTCATACACGGTTTATTATATGATAATAAGGAAACTCCATTATGACAAATAATAGGCACGTGTGATGGGTTAAATGCAGAGGTTGCATTTCGTTGTGGTGCTTGTGTGTGTTCACAATGACAAATAGTCATTTTCACTTCATGGTTATTTCAGAAAGACAATCCCAAGGCTGATTTTGCATCTGTTACAACAGCATGGCTTCTTAGACACAAAGTGCATGTGCCTGACTGGCCTGCCCGCAGTCCAGATCTGTCTCCTATCAAGCAACTTTTATCAAGCGTGAATGGACAGAAATTTCTCTCCTCAGTTCCCAAATGATTAAACATGTAATTAAAAGGAAAAGTGATGTAACACAATGGTTAAATAAAATCATTCATATTTACGAAATACATTTAAATTGCTCAGTAAAAACATTGAAAATCTTTTTTTGTAATTTTTTCAGTTACATACAAATCACAGATTCTTGTTAATACAGCATTTTACAAAATTTCCCTTTTTTATGGAAATAGGATTTTAAAAAATATATTAAACATCTCATAATTTTACGTGTCACAATATTGAGATTCTACTTCATTTAAAGTTCTTGTTAGGCCTAAACTGATAAGATTAATTTCAAGTTGTAGAAATAGACTTCCAAACAACTTAGCAGCCATTTTTGTATGTTTTTATTTAAGTGATTTACTGGGGTCAAACTGTAGGCCAAGATATTATGCTGAAGAGGTCTAATCTCCACACTGTTTGCCCTTCTCATTCTCAAACTCTGTTTTATTTCTGGGGTCTGAAATCCTGGAGACATAATCTCTTTTATCCACCCAGCTTTAATTGCACAGGCATCATTGTTTCTCTCACGCAGAGGCAGGAAAATCCTTAAGATAAATGAAAATCCTTCCCTCTTCCTATGAGAGAAAAGCTAAAGGCTGAGCCTTGAGATTACATGCTTTCATGCTGAGGTCAACTCTAAATGCCTCTGCTCTCATTCTCGCTGTTGTGTGCATACGAAACTGAAATCTCAATTTTTCCAACTACTTAGGGACATTGTACATTCCATTCCTTTCAACCAAAAAGTGAATACAGGCAAGGTGGTGACAGTTTCCATAGATTCACACAATAAAAATATCAAGTTGTTCCAACTTAACAAAACATGTCAGCATTTTCCATTGGTATATTCTTATAAGCTGTTTTTTTTTCTTTTACATAATGTAATCAAGATTGTTTTTCAAGTTCTTGTTTTTCTGATTGAAAATGGCATTATTAATAGAAATATTGCTTTTTAAAAAAACATTATAGGCTACTTTATTGTGGGGTTGTCATATGACAACAGCAAACTCTAGAGCTATATGAGCCTCACTTATCACTTCCAAATATGCATGAAAGTATAATAACATTGAAGGGTGTATATTTGTATATAGAAGAAAGCACCAGCTAACATCATCAACTATCAACAATGTGACAAGAGAGAATAGCAGTGTCCCATTTTATTTATGAAAAAGAAATTGTAACATGTTACATTGTGTTTTTTTTCTGAAATAGTTGTGTATGAATTATACACACACTTTAAGTTTCAAAAGACTAACCACACACATGATGTCTTTTTTGAGAATAATGAGGCACAGACTGCAACAGCAAGGCATGTGATCAGATAAAAGAATATCATTTTAATCCAGTTTCCTGAAGGAAAATAAGAAAATTACTTTCATGTTATGGTCAGGCAAGCAAACAAACAAGCTAAGAAATAAATAAATAAATAAATAAATGTTGCCATATGGCAATACCATGCAATTATAGGTCTGGTTTAGGGTTTTTGGAGTAGGGTGTTAGTAACTGTGTTATGTCTGTCCCATGCTGTAGGTGTGGCGGGGTTACCAGCAGAGGAAGAAGACAAGCAAGGAGCGTCTAGAGGAAATGATCTTTTTGGGAATGGTTGGTATAAGTATGCCCTGCATATGTGCTTCTTGCTCAAGGACTGGATAAGTCACTCTATATCTATTATTGTTCCTAGGTAGAACCCCAGCTCCCAAAATCCAGCCCTGCCCAGCAGCGAGCCCAGCTGGTGGAAAACAGCCGTAGGCAGGTACAGGACCTGCATGAGGCTGAGTTCCAGCAAGCATTGGTCACCATCAAGGAGTCCGTTCACCTATTGGAGGGACCAGACATAAAGGAAACACTGCAGCAGCAGATACGCCAGTGGTTCCTTGAATGCCGGTAAGCCACTTTTGAGAAATAGCTAAGGGTACACAGTATGTCAGTAGCCCATTTACTATTCCCTGAAAAAAGCAAAAGTGTCATTATTATGAGTCTAGTATTGAAATGATTAATATCACAGCTAATAATTCAACCAAAGATGTAAAACCCTTTCGAAAAAATTTAATGAAAAGAAGGGTTGATTGCCCATCCAAATAAAAGCTCCACTGCTACATCATAAACAGTGCTTGGAAAAACTCCTGGCACTATAATCATCTACCATTGTGTGGCTCTGGAAATGTACTAAATAATGTAAAATATTTAGATATAATTGTGTTTGCAGTAACTGTCATGTCTAATTTAGCTATGGCATGCCCTTACCTATATTTAACAGACACATGTACAAATAAAGAAGTGTATATAGATGAATAGTTTTACGGACCAACACATACACACTTTCTGTGAAGCCATGCTGTTGTAGCCCATGTGGAATGCGGTTTGTTCTGTTGAAATAAGCATGGACTTCCCAGGAAGATACATCGAATTGATGGCAACATATGTTTCTCTAAAATCTTATGTACACCTGAAATGTAGACTCGATTGAACACAGCACATGGTTGCACAGTCTTTCTGTTCATCTGAGATGAGTTCAGGCCCAGAGAACTTTCTGGTGTTTCTGCATAGAGTTGTGTATGGCTTCTTCGTTGTATAGTAGTTTCAAGTTGCATTTCTTGTTGATGCAGCATGGACTGTGTTAGGTGACAATGATTTTTTAAAGTATTTCTAAGCCCATGTGGCTATATTTGTCACTGTAGCATGAAGGTTTCTTAGGCTTTCCACCTAAGGGCCCAAAGATTATATGCATTCAATAGCGATTTCCAACCTTGCCCTTTATTCACTAACAATCTCTCTCTCTTTCTCTCTCTCTCTCTCTCTCTCTCTCTCTCTCGTACTCACTCACTCACTCACTCACTCATTCACTCACTCTCTCTCTTCTTCTCTCTTTCTCCCTCTCCCCTGCTCTGTTGAGCTGCCCTGCTAAGATATCAGTGATCCTGCCCCATTCTGCTATCTGGACCAGCCTGACCCACCCTGATACCCTCTTACTGTTTTTTTTTCACTTCTGCTGAGGAGCCCATATGAACAGCCCTATCCCCCAAGGAACTAATCTAAAGTCATCACAGCACGTATACACAAGGAACTGCTGCTGCTCATTTACACTGAGAACTATTATTATTATATATATTTATTTTATATATTTTATTTATTCTTTTTTTCCTTTTCTTTTGTCTTGTTTGTTATTGCTATCTGGTATCAACCAGAGGAGGATGGGTTCCCCCTTCTGAGCCTTGGTTCCTCCTGAGGTTTCTTCCTACAGCTAGGGAGTTTTTCCTTGCCTCTGTCACCTTTGGCTTGCTCTGCGGGGGCTCAGACCCGGTTTCTGTAAAGCTGCTTTGTGACAACGTCAGTTGTAAAAAGTGCTATAGAAATAAACTTGACTTGACTTGACTGGCATGGAGATGTCTCTGAATTCTCTGAGTCATTTCACAATATTGGGTACTGTAGATGCTGAACTACCAAAAATCTCTGCAGCCTTGCATTAAGAAATTTTGAACTGACTAACAATTCTCTCACAAACTTTTGAACAAAAGAGTGAGCCACTATCCATACTTGCTTGTGAAGACTGAGCCTTGATGGATGCTACTTTTACACCCACCCCCCACCCCCCATGATACCTGACCTGATACCAATTAGTCTGCTTAATGCTTCCAGACTGGTGTTAATTGAATATTTTGTGCACTTCTCTTATTTTGACTCTGTTCCAAAGTTTGTTGAGTTTGTTGCAGACATCAAGTTCTGAATTTGTGTATATTTACATTGGTCAGTAAAACTATTGAAAATAATTAAAAACTTTTGTGCATACATGTTTTTAACATCACAAAAATATTTAAATAGTTTAATTATTAGTTATCAGATCCGCTTAGAAATGTGTGATGAAGTTGCATCGCTACAAATAACCACATAATCACTTGTTGAAGTAGCATAACATTTTTTGGTCATTTCACCTGACTTAGCATTAACATGTTTATTTCCATTTATTGACTTCAATTGTGGACAATAGACAATTAATTGTGGAAAAATAAGCCTTAGGCACCCATTACACAGATTCTTACTCTTGCTTATTTTTCCTGCTTCCAACACATCAGCTTCAAGAACTAGCTGTTCACTTAGTGCCTATATCCCACCGCTTGACAGATGTAATTGGAATAAGATAATCAATGTTATTTACTTTACCTGTCAGTGTAAAGTTGATGGTTAAATGTGTCTGATCAGTGAATTATCAGTTATCATGTGTTGGTTTTCCTGGCATAATTTTGGTAGTATTATAGAAGACATCGTAATATCACATTATTATTGCAAGATAGTAGATAAAAGTATTACAGATTATTATTGAATTTTACTGCACTGTTCTCTTTTTTGGTCTGGTCATCATGACACAAAATAAAGGGCAGCTTTTCAAATAATATCAAATATTAAAAAATGACAAAATGTAGATACAAGGTTGGATGATCCAAATGTTGCTCTTTGTAGTAAAAAAAACTTAATTTGCAGCAAAAATAAGATTAAGTGTGTGTTTTGTCTTACGAAACCTGCAACACAAAATTAAGAACTAGTGCCTCTGCATGCTTTCTTTCAGTAGCTTTGGAACTAAGTAAGCTGCTGTCTCTCCCACTTCCTCTTAGTCCCCGTATACTGCAGCTAATCCGCTAATTTGCTCCCATGCTCCAGTGCTCATCATTCACAAGAGCTTTGCGCTCTGCCCAGCCCGTGCATTATCTCGCTCTAATTGTGAGATGCATTCCTCTCCTGTTTTTGTCTCTGCCTCTTTTGCTTGGAGGCTGGAATGTTAGCAGTAGCTGCGGTGGTCTCAATTAGCCTCTCTTGTTTATGCTAGGCTAACACTTGTGCTAGGTCATCTTGTGCTCAGTTCAGAGTGGGGCCAGGCTGATTAGCACATTCCAGGTTGATTTACGGCTGGCCACTGGATGTTGCTGCCCATTAGTGTGGAGACGAGGGTCATAAGTCATCTCAGCTGGACCCCACAGGGAAGCTCAGTGGCCATGGGCCCTTCAGCAGCCCCTCTCCACAATGACCTTTCCGGGCTCCAAGCACTCGTATAAACCATGTATGTGACGCGAGGTCAAGACCTGCAGGGTGAAGTATGTTGACAGAGTTTTGATGCACGTAAGGTAGACGAGGTGAAACAGTCACGGTACAGTCTGACGGCGGGCCAGACTGACAATAAATCAGTTAAACATGACTATGGCTTGAGGGGAAAACAGTGTAAAGCATGAATGAGTCTCGCCTGCCAGTAAGGTCATCAAAGTAGAAATAATGTAGGATAAAGGAAATAAGTAAGTAAAAACACTTAGTGTTTTGACACTTTCCTATCATAGCCAGCATTAAACTTTTATGCTACAGTAGCTATTCTGTAAGACTGGACCAGACAGGCTAGCCTTTACTTCCCAAGTGCACAAATGGGTTTGGGTGCCCATGAACCTTTCAGAATTTCATCAGTTGTCCTTCCTTTGATCACCTTTGGTACATACTGGCCAATATGTATAAAGTAGGACACACAGGTTTGGTCGGTTGTTAGTTATTCTTTAGTCCTTTATCACTGGTCAGTTTCTGACCACAGGACACTGCTGACTGGATATTTTTGTTTGGAGGACTGCTGTCAGCCTGTCCGTGTACTCTGTGATTTGCAGTGGAAACTATACATGGAAGACTCTCTGCACTGTCTCTCCTACTAGATCTCTCTTTCTTAAAGATATTGCCATTTTACCCAGATACCTCATGAGTCCATAGTTACTTCCTCTTATTAAAAACATTTAACAGTGGTTTCATACAGTTAGGCAAGCATAACACAATCTCCTGAAACAGCTGATTTCGAAACACCTATGCTTCTAGTAACATTTTGCTGTGCTACTGGTTCAGAGACAATTGACCTCTAGTTTTGCTGACTTGTGGTTCAAATGTCTCCAACTCTGAGGTCTTCTCATTTTTGCCTGACCTTATTTGATCCTCATGAGAGGCAGTTTCCACAGATCATTTGCTGGTTTGGCCACAATGCTTACAAATGCCTGTTCATGTGATGTTCTTGTGATTTGTCTTCAGTGCTTAGCTTATTTTATTATTAAAGTAGAGCTAAATCATTATTAACTTCCAAATAAGTGAGTGTTTACTGAATGTTACAAAAATGCACAATAGGAATAGATTAAAAAAAAAAGTCTTTCTGTAGTCTTTTTAGCAAGTACTTCATTATGTAAGACCAAATAAACATATGTTTAACAATGTATGCTGAAAGCACAATTTGAAAGTAGTACTATAAGGTTGTTTCATTGCTACAAAATCATCAAAATATAGAAATGAGGAGCACCTGCTTTTATAAACATAACGCTACAATATGCTTTGTTCTAAACCAGTGGTCACCAGTGGTCCTGGAAATGACCAGACCTTCCTGCAAAATGTAGTTATAACCATAATCTACAGCCAGTCTGTCAATCAATTTGCTCCAGGTAATTAACTTCTTCAGTAGTTCTTGACTGTTTGGATCAGATGCATTCATTTCAGCCAAGGGGAGGGCAGCATATTAGAAGCAGAATTAATTTAAGTTCCAAGTAAGTCTCTATATAAATGTATTTTCAAGGGAATTAATTTGTATGTATTGAACATTTTCTTAATATTATTTTTATGCATTAAAAAAAATAAACATTTTATTAAGTCACAAAGACTAAAGAACATTCCTTTTAAACAATATTTTGAATGACTTTAAACATAACTAATTCATTTTCTGTCCTGGTAATGCAAGAAAATCGAATGGTTTAATTTAAACATTTTAAAACTGTGTTTTGGTACATGTCACTAATACTGAGTCATTAATGCATAAAAATAGTATGTGGACTGGAAACAATGTGTTGAGGCTACCATAAAAACCTGTGATCCCTTTTTCCAAAATCTTCCAGAAATGTGTAAGAAAGATAAAATTGTACTTTTTGTGGTAAAAGTAATATAGGAAAAAAATTGGATTTCTGGTTGCTGCTTTGAGATGACCTTTATTTTAGAATACAATTTACTGATCTATGAATAAACTAAACTAAATGCAATTTACTTATCTATATCTTCAAGATAAGTGCAAAGCTTCAGCAACCAGGTGTGAGTAACCAAACTTCCGATTGTGACTTTGCAACTTTAAAAATGTAACATGGGCCTAATGCAGATCATTTACATATTCTTGTACTCTGAATATTTGTATCCCATTACACTCCCTGACACTCCCTATACACCCTGAGTTCATCAAATAACCACATCCTGCATGAAAAGACCTTCTATACTTTATGTCTAATGTAAGACAAGCAGAATTTATTAAACCTTTATATTTTGAGGGAATATTAATTTTAAAAATGTTGGCCACATATAAAAAATGTCAGAGTAGGCAGGACTTTCTATGGCGACTTAGATCCTTTAAGGTCCGTAACAGCATCTTTTATGAGTCCGTGGTGGCCAGCGCCATCTTCTACGCTGTGGCCTGCTGGGGTGGCAGCACGAAGGTGGCAGACAACAAGAGGCTCAACAAACTGATCCGGAAGGCTGGATCTGTGGTGGGAGTGGAACTCGACTCCTTAGAGACAGTTGCAGACCAGAGAATGCTGACCAAACTTAAGGCCATTATTGAAAATGCTGATCTCCCCCTGCACAGTGTTGTGTTTGGACAGAGGAGTACTTTTAGCTGTAGACTGACTAGCTTGAAGTGCTCCACTGAACGCCACAGAAAATCCTTCCTCCCTCTCACTTACTCACTTACTTACATTACCACCACTTACTACGTTCTGTAATATATTGTACATATTGTACATTATATTTATTGCATATTTTAATGTATTAATTTTTTATATTTCTATTATGTGCAATATCCTGTCTGCTGCTGCATTTTTACTGTGTAAATGTTTATATTATATTCATATTTATACAACACAGTCTTACTATAACTTTATGGGAAATGCAATATCAGCCTTTTCCCATGTGCAGTTTTATTGGTGCAATACTCACAATACTGTATTATGGAGCTGTTACACACAGTATATAGTTATAGTGAAGTGAAGTGAAAGTGACTTTTTGTCATTGTGAACACACTCAAGCACCACAACAAAATGCAACCTCTGCATTTAACCCATCACACGTGCAGCA
>JBBPDA010000105.1:5640439-5651334 GCA_037974385.1 Arnoldichthys spilopterus
ACACTCAAGCACCACAACAAAATGCAACCTCTGCATTTAACCCATCACACATGCACACGTGGAGCAGCAGGCAGCTATCAACAGCACCTTGGGAGCAGTGTAGTGGGATGGTACCTTGCTTAAGGGAACCTCAGTAGTGCCCGGGCCGGGACTCAAACCTGTGACCTTCAGGTCTCAAAGGCAGCTTCCTAACCACTAGGCCACCACTGCCCAGTATATAGTGTGACTGATCCGGTATATATGATGTTATATAATGTTATTTAATATTTACACAGTGTATTGTTATAGTATATAGTGTAAAGAACATTTACATAGTATATTTGATTAAAGAGCAGTTATATTCGATTTTATTCTTTTAATTTTTATTCTATTTTGATTTTTCTTTTTTTATCTCTTTGTGCCACATTGTCTTTTCTGTCTGTCTAAGCTGCTGTAACCAAAAGTTTCCTCCAGGATCAATAAAGTTTTCTGAATCTGAATCTGAATAAATAAATTTCAATTACAAGCCACTAGCCAGTTCTAGTGAAGCTCAGTTCCTCTATATGTTCTCCAGTATTGAGTTGGTTCTCAGCATGCGAGGTGCAGCCAGTCTGTTTCTGATTATCTTTGGCCAGAAGTGAGAGCAAGAGTTGATGTTTTTATCATGTTACTCTAAACCTGTCTTATTTCCCATAAGAAGCGGCGGTGGATCTGGCTAATGTCACCCCCTCATTCGCGACATGTTCAAATATGAGTGTTTTGCCTTTGTTCCATGAGCCGTTTTATTGATCAGTGTCTAGAAGTGAAATCTTTTTTCATTCTGAAAAATCTTTGGCCTAATTACATTACTTACAATGATTTAGTATCTTTCCCCCATAATGGGAGGCCAACCAAATGAGCCTTTCTTTACAAATGGGTGAAAGTAATTAGCGTGGTCAGCTAGAGGTTAGGATCTGTCGTGAGGATGTAGAGCTGTGACATTTTCTTTGTTGATTTTTGTGGCTTTGACAGAAAACATGAACCAAATAAAAATGCTTTTTGTCATTGATGGTGCATGACTCACAAAAGACATTTTTTCCCTTGTAGTACACATTTATTAGATATATGAACCTCATGCCCAAACACATTTTAATGTGGCCTCTTTTTCATATCACAGAGATGCTACTGGAAAGTTCCCGGATTTTCCAAGTGCCGAGGATGGAGGATCAGCTTCCATATTTGCACAGAAGACACCAGAGCAGGTCATAAATATTTTCATATTCTCTTTAAATACACTTTCATAAATTTAATAAAGGATACGATAAATGTACATTTTTGTCAATCAAGGTACAAACAATGTCTTTATTTATATTTAATTTGTACCCCTGAGGTTCATGTATAGCATTTATAGCATACCAAACTCTCTTTATACCTAGCTGTTTTTGTTATTGCAAATGTATGTCTTTGTAAATGAGCTCCATTCTGATTGGCTATCCTATTTTGTGCCTCATTCAAAAATAGCATTAAAACACTCTTACTTTTTTTTAAAGTACACTAAATAGGCAAATATAATGATTTTCACAACATAATGAGAATGGTAAATTCAAAACAAGTGCGTTTTGCTGACTAGAAAGTTTATGGTACATTAGAGAACCATTTGGTTTTACCAAATGACCTTTTACAGAACTCTTCATTCACTGCCTGCCATTTTCCTTTTACCTTTTAATAAGATAGAATTTCTAAATAAAGTCTGGTGTCAAGACAAGGTATACAGAGTCAGTATGACTTAAAAACGTACTTTAGGGTGTGGTACAATTATCATTATGGTTCTGAAGATGTACCCTTATGTTCTGAGGTGTACTGTACCAGTGACAGTGTCTGCACTCCAAAAGTACAGATTACTTTTTATGATACAGTTGCCGACAGCAAAATCATATCTCAGAAATGGCACAATGCTACTTATTCTTTGCTGATAATGATTACAAAATCTTTAGGTCAACTGACTCTGATAACAATCTAATTTCTGTACAAATGAATAAACATCACTAAACTTTACCTAATGCAAACTTTACTTAAAATTAGTTATTTTTAGTATTTTGAGCACTTATCTGGCCATTTAAAAGTACTAAAATACACTACTGTTCAGGAAAAATCCAGTTTATTAAAGTTACATACATAGATGATTGTTATGATACTAGTACTACAACTTCATAACTAATTTACTGCTAACTTTCAGGAATTCAGAAAAGAAGAAATTTTGTGTCCAGAATGAGAGAAAACATCAAACTAAAATTTACATCTGGAATGCCTCACATTATAAATAAGAGGGAAATCAGGAAAATATGTATAGTCTTAAGGAATTGTAGTTTATGTAGTTAGTGGACCCCCCTGCACAATGAGACAGAGTGCAATTAACCCCTTCAGTAGTAATTAGTTGTAATGGCACTGGTATAAGCAATTTTGTTCTCTATTTGCCTCGATTTGTGGATTTGTTTTTTTTCCCATATCACATTGTTACAACCGTAATAACAACCACAAATAATTTTACACTACAAAATCCTTATCCATCAAACATCTAATATCAAAGACATTTGTTCTGTTCAGTTGTGCTCTGTTGAATGAGCAATTGAAGTGACTTAAGAACAAGTAAACTATTCCTAAATGCTTTTTGATTGCTGTGAAAAAAATGTACTAGAAAATATGAAAAGTAGCATCACAGCTGCACATTTAACATGCATTACGCATTATATTACAGGTTGCTGCCGAGCTGGCTGCCAAACAACAAGAAAAGGAGAAGAAGAAATCCAAGGGGAAAAAAGAGAAAAATCCTACCAAGGAGCGTAAAGAGAAAAAGAAAGACAAGAAAGGAAAAACAAAAGGCAAAGGCGGGAAGACAGCTATGGCGGTAAGGTCATGTACTGTTGAGAAAGATACACGCAGGCATCAAAGAGATCGATAGAAGCTCCCATTAAGGATCCGTATCTGCAGAATTTAACATGCCAACTCAGCACATGCATAAGCATCCAATGACACTAATGCCCTTTGTGGTCTTGACTGCAGGTGGTCAAGGTTGCGTGAGCAATCAGGAATGTCCAGCACATGGCCAGATCACACAACTGGCTCATTTGGAAAAGTCTTTTATTTTCCCTCTTTGTAAAGTCTTTACTAAAGTCTTTACTGAGGCGAACTGAGCTGCATCCTCTACCTCTTTTTTTAAAGGCCAGTGTATGGTAAAGGGAAGTGATAGTGTTTGTGGTGGCAGTTTATAAGCTATTGTCTCATAATACACTGTCTGCTGGGAAAAACCACTTTTCTGTGGTTGGATGTATATAAATGAAAGATATCTTTTTTTAAGTCTCTGCTGCTGTAGCACATGGTTCATCAATAAACATTTCAAATGTGTTTCTATATAGAGAAAATACATTTCGGACAGCAGGTCAAAAGGCCTGAGGAGATTGTCCCAAAGATGTTCTTGTTACGCAGTGATAAAAGCAATTCAGATTACATTCATTTTCCCATTGTCTCGATCAGACAGGAGCCTATGACAACTCTGACCACACCACCAGGTAATAATTATCTGTTACATAGGCATGGGCAGTATCTATTTTTTCAGACCAGTCCTTCAAACGCCAAGTGTTCACCTCAATGCGCGTTAACCTGTTCAATGATACTGCAATAGTGGCAGTTGTGAAAAATTTCCTTTTACGATTTGTAAGAAACAAGTGCTAGTTTTAGCTACCCATTGTTGGTGGTTTTGTGTTTGGAGGAGTCCTAGCTAATAAACTGGGCAGGTTTAAAGGAATTTTTAAAAGTACAATATGCCTTGCCCTGCTATGCATAATGTGAAAAGATGTTATACACACATAACTGACACCTCTAACCATTGATGTGCAACCTTCTTACTGTGCCCTCTCCTTCTGAACAAATAGCCAATGTTTGTGAGGAATACCACCATCCTTGTTCCAATTTAACTGCCTATAAATTTCCCTCTCAACATTACATTTACTGTAACTAAGTTTTCTGAACCTACCACCACCCTGTTCTTCCCTGTTGCTTACTTCTCTCTCAACTCTGTCTCTATCCATTATAAAAGGGGTCCGGTCATCTAGCTTAATGTTACCTTTTTTCAATCATAGCTCTTTACAATATACAAAATTTCAAGTCACCCCTATCTAAAATGTATTTGAAAACATACACTTTGGTGGCCAACACACACACAAACAAACACACGCAATAAAGGGTTTTTGACTTACTATTAATGGGAAACCTGAGCCTAGGACAATACACACAACCACCTTATTCTGGAGGGAGACACAGAGCTCCTGGTTCACAGCTCTTAGTCCCTCCCTGTACTTGGTCTTGTTGTAATTTAAGCCTAGCATTTTGCTGACAATTGCTGTGCATGCTGGCAGTATGACTGTCTCAGCAATCATTCGTGGCTTCTAAGTCTTAGATACAATCATAGCCAATAGATAGCGAGCATTGAATGCTTTCTCTGACACTTTTACACACTTAATCATTACTTGCTCTTGTTGGTTGTGTTGACTTTTCCAACAAATAAAATACTCTGCATCCTTGCTGGCTAGTGACATTGTGGCATGAGGATTGGGGTTTTTAAAGCTAATTCTAATGATGTGTAAGGAAGCTAATGATCTATATTTTCAGTGTTTTGGGAGTTTTAAATTATGCTATTATGTCCAAGTGTTTTGACGGCAATTCTGATGAAGCCTGATGTCATCCCAGGGTGCAGAGCACCCGGAGGAAACCCACGCGAACATGGGGAGAGCTTGCAAACTCTGCACAGAAAGGCACCTGTGGCCAACCCGGGGATCGACCCCAGGACCTTCTCACTGTGAGGCAACAGTGCTAACCACTGCACCACCGTGCCGCCCCGTGATGAAAGTCTACCATTGCAAATTATTAAAAGACCATAATAACACCATGTTATTTTATTTCCCTTTAATTATGTTATTTTATTTTTAACATTTTGTATTATATTGTGTTTTTTAGGTATTTTTAGGTAAGTTTCAGTTAAACAATCATGAATTCTAGGATTGCTTCAGCACCCTCAGCACCCCCACTTTTTTAAATGCCTTAGTGACGGAATTTGACAATTGTCCACTGACTTCTAGTGTAAGCGCCTGTTAAGTCAACAGGTGTCCTGTTCTTTTCTTAGCAGAGGAAAGTTCATTAAATGTGTTGTCTGTAGTAATGGATTGTACACTACACATGCAGCAGACTGCAGACTCTGGAATGTTCCTTTAACGTGTGAAGGTGATGAACCTGTAAAACAGCATGAAGCTTCAGTTGAATGTCCATTGTCTTACCTTAGTGATTATCAAGCTGCTTTAAAAACAGACTTAGAATAACAATCTTAAATTCTCAGGCACAACTGAAGGCACAAAAACAGCTTTCTAATGCCCCACTGAGCTTGAAGGAAAGAATGTTAATCCTGTAGCCAATGGGCTGTGCTCAGATGAGGAATGGTGAGGATGTTATTTTATTAGGCTGCACTGACACGTACCTTTGATTCCAGCGAGGCGTGCCTCGGCTGTCCTGCTGTGTCCCTGATAACCCGTCACCCTTTCCATTCAGATCTCTTTCCTCTCTATAAATACTGTGCGTTCCTTGGCAACAAAAAATAGCCTTAAGGTGTTTAAACACTTCCCTTTTTATGAGTGTGCCGTATGCTGTTAATTTATATGTTTAGATAGAATGAACTTGAGCATATTTTTAAAGAGGAAAGGTCATATTTAGACACTGTCACATACCTCTGACCCATCTGCAAAGGAAATCCCACTCATTATTGTGGAATGTGGAATTTGTGTGTAATGTGGTGTTTTTAATTCATGGATATTTGTACTTTTACTTAATTTAGGCATTATACCCCTAAATTCCCACCTGCAAGCTAGGTCTCCACATCACACAATGCTACTGAACTGGAAAAGTGAAGTTACATGAAGCAGCACAAGGTCTTTTTGAATTGCCTCTATTGCAACATCACTGGACATCTCAACACGCATGAGCAACACTAATTGCCAATTCTCTTATATCAGCAGTTGTCAGAGAATTTGGGTAGGCTATCATCTCTCTGAGTGATGGGGAAAGGAAGAGCCTTCCACCCCATCCAGAGAGAGCCCCATTTTCCCTCTTTGACTATAAGTTTTTATTATCATTTCCTTATCGCCATCATGTCAACACATGTAATTTATTTCATAACAGATCTAATGTCACTGATGTGGAAATGGGAGGGCCCTCAGGATCACACTTAATTTTAGGGCTATGTAGAGATTTAATGTGACACATGCCTAAGCGTTGAATGATGTATTCATGAAGAGTACAAAATTACAACTTGCTTTTAAATGTGCTTAGGTGTTTAAACTAAATGAATTATGAGTTCTATTATTTTGATGAACAGTTTCTATTAAGGATTGCAGAGTTTTATGACCTGCAAACATAAAATTAGTTGTGTAGGTATGTAGTTAGGTCACCTAAATAGAATCTGAACTTTGTGCTTCAACAGAAGTACAAATGCACTCACCTGCCACTTTATTAGGTACACCTTGCTAGTACCAGGTTGGACCCCCTTTTATCTTCAGAACTGCCTTAATTCTTTGTGGCATAGGTTAAACAAGGTGTTGGAAACATTCCTCAAAGATCTTGGTCCATTCTCATATGATAGCATTATGCATTTGCTGCAGATTTGTTGGCTGCACATCCATGATGCAAATCTCCCATTCCACCATGTCCCAAAGATCCTCTATTAGATTGAGATTTGGTGACTGTGGAGGCCAACTGCAGTACAATGAACCCATTGTCATGTTCAAGAAACCAGTTTGAGATGAGGTGAGCCTTGTGACATGGTGCATTATCCTGCTGGAAGTAGCCATCAGAAGATGGGGTATATTGTGGTCATAAAGGGATGGACATGGTCAGCAACAATATTCGGGTAGGCTGTGGTGCTTAAACAATGCTCAATTGGTACTAAGGGGCCCAAAGTGTGCCAAGAAAATGTCGCCCACACCATTACTCGACGACCACCAGCCTGAACGAAAGGCAGGATAGATCCATGCTTTCATGCTGTTTACACCAAATTCTGACCCCACCATCTAAATTTTGCATCTGAAGACTTGAGACTCATCAGACCAGGCAACTTTTTCCAACCTTGTATTGTCCAAACTTGGAGAGCCTATGCAAATTGTAGCCTCAATTTCCTGTTCTTAGCTGACAGGAGTGGCACCTGGTGTGGTCTTCTGCTTCTGTAGCCTCTGCTTCAAGGTTTGACGTTTTGCGTGTTCAGAGATGGTATTTTGGATACCTTGGCTAAAACAAGAGTTTATTTGAGTTACTGTTGCTTTTCTATCATCTGGAACCAAGCTGCTCATTCTCCTCTTACCTCTGACATCAACAATGCATTTCTACACACCTGCCGCTCACTCGATATTTTTTCTTTTTTGGACCAACATGGTTGGAGATGGTTGTCCATGAAATTCTCAGTAGATCAGTAGTTTCTGAAAAACCAGCCTTTGTGGCACAAACCATTCCACGTTCAAAGTATCTTAAATCAACTTTCTTCCCCATTCTGATGCTCGGTTTGAACTTCAGCAACTTGCTTTCAGTACATCTGGATGCCTTAATGCGTTAACTTGCTTCCATGTGATTGGCTGATTAGCTATTTGTGTTAGCAAGCAATTGAAAAGGTGTACTTTCAAGCATGGCAATAAGATGATCTTTGTCAATATAAACTATATGCTTTTCTGAGCATATAGAGCTTATTCTCAGTAATACAGAACAGTGACCAAGCACACTGCTACTACTTATAGAATAAAATACTGTACTGTAGTTTCTGGTAGTTTGTTTTTTAATGTGGCACTACTGGCTCTTTTTTTTTTCTTTAAAAAATAATATGTTGGTGTAGTGGTTAGTGCTGTCACCTTACAGCAAGAAGGTCCTGGGTTTGATCCCAGAGAGTTTGCAAGCTCTCCCTATGTTCGCTTGGTTTTCCTCCAGGTTCTCCGGTTTCCTCCCACAGTCTAAAGGCTTGCAGTAGGTTAATTAGATGCTCTAAATTGTCAGTAGGTGTGAATTTGTGTATGAATGGTTGTCTGTCTGTTTTGCCCTGTGCCTTGGGCCCACAGTCATCGGGGATTGGCTCCAGCTTCCCCACGACCTGGAAATGAAATAAGCAGTTTAGAAAATGGATGGATGGATATAAAATACTGTTGAATTACATTTCTGCCCATTTCTAACATAAGCTGTTCATAAACACTCAAGTGTTGCTTTCTAAATTTGTTTTAAATTTTGCATTGTCCAAATTGCATTGTTATGATGTCCTTTAGAGCATTTATATTCTGTTATTTCGGTTTGAAGGTTTTAGTCTGAACCCGATCAAAGACTGACAGTTTGTTTACACCAAAATCAACCCTTCATCATGTTCTGAAGATACCCAGTGTGAAACTGGCCTGGGTTCAAGAATATCATGTTCTTACTCAAGCCAGACCATCATCACCCAACACAACATAAAACTGATATTTTAACTTTTAAAATGGAATTTCCAAGCTGCCTTTATTATATTTTGAATTAACTGAACTTTTTAAAAAATTAAAAATGTTAAAACAGTTTGTTAACATATTATTTGAAGATAAGGGAACTAAAACTATCAAGGCAAAAACAAAAAAATTGGCCAAACCAAGGTAGGTTTAACAAATAAATCAAGGCTGAGTAGTATATTAGGTTCAGTGTACATTACATAGTAATTTTAGTACACAGTTGAACAAAAATCATTCCGCTTTGAGTCTTCTATGACTTGAAAGCAGAATATCTGACACATTTCCTTTGCTTAAAATAGCAAAAATTTAATTAATGCTTTCATTTTTAGCAGTGCTTTGTATTAGCTAGGGCCAAACTCTGCACATCACATCTTGGACTTACACATATCTGTGAAAATGTAGATGAATTCCAAAAAATGCAAACTCTGAAATTCACTCCTAATTCGACAATTTGTACACGCTCATTAAATCTTACATAGTATGTGCACAGCCATTCATTTCATGGTGTGCTGACTTTTGTAGTGTTGCATTAAGACCAGTAGTAAATGCAGAGCAGTCAGGCATTACAAATGCCCACTCACTGTGATTGACTGCAGTCTGGGCATGCAGAATAGAGCCTTTGTTCCCGCTCTGTTTAATAAGAGCACCTGTAACTCTCGTTGCGGAACTGAGTCATTGATACCTGCACTGAGTGATGTGAAAGGTCAAATTTGACCCTCTTCAAAACTTGCACTTCCTGATGAAAGTCGAGTGGCTCTAAAGGCCATTAGAAGGAATTTTTCTCAAAGCACTTGAAGTTGCCTTGAAATTTTCCTTTTTTTATTTGTAGTGCCTCTCAAAGGCTGCTGTTTATGTCAAAATGAAGTGTTGTAATATATAATGTATAACGAGGCAGGGCTCCAGTGGTGGAGTAATGAAGTGAGAGCTACTGTGTCTAATAAAAACAGCATGGTCAGTGAACAAAGGAGTCACCCAGACTACACCGAACCAATTGCCTGCTTGAGCCAGGAATTCGTTTGGCCCCCCTATTGTAGATCCATGCTCCTTTGATTAAGCCTGCAAGAGTCTGCTAGATCCATAAGGAAATGTCCTGCCTTGTGCCATGAGAGCAGCCATATGTCATAGGGATGTGTTTTAGACCACTTAAGATTCTTCCCTATTTTGGGACGAATTTCTGTCTCTTTTGGGGCCCATTAACTGCTAATGGAGACCTGTGTTTAAAAGGAGACCGGTCATAAACCAACGTGTGTCAGGTCGCCTTATTCCTTCTGAAAACACGTCTGCCGCTCCCAAATGCAGATACGCTTCACACAAAGCAAACATTTACGCGAGTGTGTGGGGACAGTGATTAGCTCTTAATGTGCGGCCTCTGACTGAGGGGAAGGAAAACATGAGGTGTTGTAAATCTCACTCACAGCAATGCGCCCTGCTCCCCTACTGTGGATGGACATCATTAAACCGGCAACACTGGGCACTGGCCCGCGTCACAGTGTGCTAGAGCATCCCTTGGCTTGGAGACCGGCTTTGATCTCGGCTGGCGTGATATCAGCCCACTTTTCAGCAGAAGTATCCATAACTCGCCTTGATAAGTCTCAGAGGCCTTCTCCATTACTCTGAGCCTCTGAAGTCAAGAGTTCAACGTACGGCACATGAAGTAACAAATGAATGTGGCAGAGAAGATGAAATACACAGCATTCTTGTGTGTTTTGCAGATGGAGGAGGAGAAGGGCTGGAAGATGAGTGCAAGCAACTTCCTGCCCACTGTGGCTGAAGGTGCTAAGTTATATAGAGGTAAGTAAGAGAGGATATAACATGTCAAATCAAAGCTAGTGTCATTTGCATTACCTATATTTTCTGAATCTGGTTGCAGCCCTGCAAATGCCCTTTGATGTTCACAGCCTTAACTTGGGTAGAAGAAGCCCCACCCTGGGGCAAAACTTAACTAGCTATATAGTTAAAGTGTTGCTGAAGTAGCTTACAGTTAAAAGCAATTAAGTTTAGGGTTCTGCTTAGGTACTTTCCCAAACACATTAGCTAAGAAGTCATTCATTTATTTTCTGAGCAGCTGTGGGAGTGTGGTTGTGTTAACGGTGTTGCTAGAGCCTGTGCCTGTGCTCATAGGGTGAAAGGTAGAGAAACAACCTGGACAGGTCACCAGTTAATAGAAATTGTTCCTTCAAAATTAGAGAGTTCACACTGGATATGCCTTGTGAGGCGGTGTTGCGTAGCAATGCTTTGCAGCATGTAGCTGTTACAGTACAACAGTCCGAATGCAGAAAGACCAAATAGAATGCATCTTATGTTTGTTTTAAATATACAGTGGTGTGAAAAACTATGTGCCCCCTTCCTGATTTCTTATTCTTTTGCATGTTTGTCACACTTAAATGT
>JBBPDA010000105.1:5653743-5683041 GCA_037974385.1 Arnoldichthys spilopterus
TAGTTAATTTTCATTTCCCTGTAGGAAGGGATTTAAGAAGGAAAGATTGGTTAGGAAACTAAAATAGGTTTTTCTAAGGCATTGCACCCAAGAACCCTTTTGTCATCTTTAACGGAGGAACCTTATCTTATCTTATGTTTTCTTGTAAAAATCCTTTCATATCCATAGCTAACATGTTTCTCATTCTAATGTATCCCATCTTCTAGAAATAATAGATCATTTAGGTCTGTCTTTAGTATTCACAGAGGTAAACCATGTGCAATAATTGCTGCTAATGAAGGATCTCCAACTTGCTGGGTGGAGGTTAACAAGAAGAGAAACGTTAGCACATGCACACCCGCTTTGGCTGGGAATGAGATGTTGTTTCCGCCAATCCATCTGCTGCATGAACTCCTCATTGCTCTCTGGCCAACTGCCTCATGCTGGCTGCTTCTGAGGCTTGAGACCACAAGGCTCAACCTTTTAAGACATATGTATTTGTGTGCAGCCATAGTTCTACTGTGGTATGCCCAATGACAAATCAATATGGCCACCTCCAACACCCTTGACAACATGAACTTGTTTCTTTAAGAGCTGGAGCACCAGTTCCTGTTTACCTAGGAATTTAAGGAAGTGATTTTTTTTCTAGGAAGTGAGAATCCCAGGCCATGCTTCTGTATCCCACTGACCCATGGTGACAGGAGAAAGCGGTGGACTTCCACAAATCATGTGCGCAAGTGTGCGTTTACATGAATGTGTCCATTGGGAGCAGTTGGCACAGCAGCAAGAACAAAGTCAGTTGCACTGTGCCTTGAGATATACACTAATGTTTACAGTGTGGATTACAATATAAAACCAACTTTAAAGCAGTTAAATGTAAAATTATTGTAATATACTAATTCTGTTCAAGTTTCAAAAATTAATCTAAAACTGGTGGTTCCAGTCTTAATATCTGTTTGGCAGAGCCAGTATTGATCCAGAAATATAAGCCCTAGATGAATCTAAAATGACTGAAAAAGCTGCATGTTGTGTTGAATTAAACAAAGAAATGTTGTAAATAGCATCTGGGTATATTGCAAATATTGCAGAAGCTTTTATTATGTAATGGTAAGCAAAAATAAACATTAGATTATTGCCCAAGAACTTCTACTGGTAAAGCAATAATGCTCCTAGTCTAGAAGTGCCATAGGTGATCTTGTAATAAGAACAACTTTGGACAACCACGGAAAATGTAGAACTAAATGTAGGTGGGAACATAAAAACCAAATCAAAACCAATCCAGTGCTATGTGTAGGTGAGGCTCAAAGAAGGAGGTTCAAAGAAGCACTGTGAATATTTTCCCAAAGACAACATGCCTGTGGATGTAACATAAGTCAATATGGCTGAAAAATTCAACAGCTCAAATTAAGCATGGAGATTTGAGTTGTGTGTGAAGACATGCACATTATATGCAGTAAAAACAAACATTACCACTTCCAAGGAAGAACATTTTCATTAAATCAGACCATGCCTCTGTCCTAGGCATAGGCCTGAAATACTGTCTTTAAAGTATGTGATATATTCATGGTATCCATTTTGTCCACCAAACACACCTCTGACAAAACAATGGGCCTCATTCACCAACCGTTCTTAAGAAACAATCCAGCCTACAATTTCTATGCACACTCAAGGGCACCCTTATGCACACATAAGTGCTGACATATTGGTGTAATATTATAGTCTTTGGATTCAGTAATATTTTCACAATTTGTAATATTATTTAATAAGTAGTTTTATATTGGGAGTTATTCTAATATTTTAATTTATTTTACAAAACATTAAGGTCTTTTAACATAAATTAACACTGTACTAACATTTCAGTTCACATCAATTATGTTACCATACTGTCCAATAATCAGTTATTGATCACACATATAGCAGGGCTGGGCAATTCAGGTCCTGGAGGGCCAAAGTCCAGCAAAGTTTGGTAGAGTCCTTCCTCAAAACACACTCACAAAACCTGGCAATGAACAGGTGGGTTGAAACAGGTGTGCTTGAGCAGGGAAATCACTAAATTGTACTGGACACTAGCCCTCCAGGACCGGAGTTGCCCAGTCTTGCTACATAGGCCCAGAGTAGGCCCGTTTCTGCACCCTGGGCATATGCTAATTAGGAACAGCTGGCAAACGCTCTCAATTTACAAGTAGAATGGGATTCATCATTATAAGAACTGTGGTTATGGACATCATGAATCAGGCTTAAGTACTTTCTTAAGATCAAATTTGAGAAAAAAATATTAATAAATAAGGTTCAGTGCCCCTGAAACAATCATGTTGTAGAAAGAACATGAACCAGCAATAGCCAAAATGATTTGCTAGGTAGCTTGTTTTACTAGTATGTACACCGGACTTCAACAGACGTTTTTGCTATCCAGTGTCAACCAGAGGAGGATGGGTTCCCCCTTCTGAGCCTTGGTTCCTCCCAAGGTTTCTTCCTACTGCTAGGGAGTTTTTCCTTGCCTCTGTCACTCTTGATTTGCTCTTTGGGGGCTCGGACTCGGTTGTTAACATCAGTTGTTAAAAGCGCTATAGAAATAAACTTGACTTGACTTGACTTCAAAACCAAATGGCTACAGAAATTTGGAAGCAGGATTTAAAGAGGGTGTGCCCTTGTTTATTGATTTCAACAAGGGTGCCCAGGTTGTGACAGGGAATTGAACCTATGATGCTCTGTGTATATGGCAATGGTGTTACTTACTATGCCAATGGTTTCACCTCAAACCCAAATCTAGGTCACCCCATTCGGGTAATGAAAGTATATAATCGCAAACACCTGGGCTGCAGCAAGACTTCCATCTAATTCTTTACCTCTCCTAACCCTTATAGCTTTGTATTTTGCTAAAGCGCAGGAGATTTGCTGGTAATCTCCTCACCCAAGACTGTCCATAACTGTAGGTCCAACAGTCAAGAGTTTATCAGTGATAGAAAGGGTAGGGCTGTGAGTTTAAGCTCTCTTATCGTAGAATTCCTCGTCTGTCATTTTCTGGCAGGCCTATCGGAAGGATGAGAGAAGGTGAGGGTAAGGGCATGGGTGTGGATGAGGGTGAAGGTGAGGCCCTGTGCTTTGTCAGCTATCACAGTACTGCTTCTCCTCCCTGTGGCCTGTGATTCATCTCCTCTTGCCTTAGCTGTGCCATTCAAAGTCATGTGATCCCCACTCCTGGGAATTGTTTTGAACTGTTTCCTCACCATCAACTGTTTAATTTTGCTATTAAACTTTATATAGATATATGTCTGTATAATTTATATAAATATATATGATATGTGCCCTGCTTCAAACTAAGTTCCAATGTGATATTAAGTAACGTTACTTTTGGCTAACTGCTTGCCAATGCAGTAAGTGAAGTGGGTAGAGATATTAGAAAATCAAAAAATATCTTGATGTCTTTATTTCATACAAGAAATGTTAAAAACCTCTAACACTGTGTGTTAGTTTAAGTGGGAAGGCAGCTGCTATGTGGAAGTCAAATTTAAGTAAAAAAAATAACATACAGTTAACATAAGAGTGCTGTTCTTTGGTGTGTCTCTCTACACTACACTGTGTGTTGCAAGCAGCCCCATTCTGGTAATTAATATGAGTAGTGATCAGGTTTTAATTCTGACAAGAAATGTTTGTTTCTTACCACACAATTGGATTTATTTTACATACATTAATGTGCCATAGTCATTTAACTTCTCCATTCAACTCCAGGAGGTAGAGGGTGTATACCGAGAGTACCCAGATATGGTCCTGGAGGGCCATTGTCCAGCACAGTTTGGTAATTTCCTTTATCAAACACACCTGGTTAAGGTCATTTTTTAATTGCCAGGTTTATTGAATGTGTTTAAGTGTTGTACTGTGTTTTTGTCACTCCTGTAGCATATTTGTGATTAGACTTCCCAGTTTCCCCCCTACATGTTGTAAAGTGTAGAAATATAAGACACATTGCCAAAACATAGGGGTAGTGTTTGTGCTTTGCAAAGTCTTGAATTCATTCAGACAATGAAACTTCTCCTTTCCTTTTTTCCCTTAGCTCTTGGTTATTCATTGGGCTTTGTTTGACAGTTATTTCCACTTTTGAACTTTGTCTGCTTTTAGTTTGATTTCCATGTATGACTTTTCCTATTTTTACAGGTTTTCTGCACCTCCAACCCTGTCTTGTTGATTATGATTTTTGGATTTGAGCTCCTAAAGAGATTACATACTAGAATTCTAGCATCCTGCTTTGCATGTTTCACTCACCTGTAGGCCTGAAGGTCTGAAACGCAGTGTAGTAACGATGAGGGTATAATTGAGACAACATGTTTTCCCCTTTCTCCACATTTACTTCTACGGACCAAGCCGTTCCACAAGAACTTTCAGAACCACAGATGTCAACATTGTTGTATCGAATCAGTCAACACCATTCTTGAACGATTGCAGCATCAAGTGGGCTCGTATTCAAAGAGAGTTGTCTCAGTGTGGCCTAAGGTTGTTGAGCTTGGGCTTTTTGTGGAAGAACACATGCGTGTCCGGAGCACAGCTAAGGGTACAGTCACTGAATCTTAATGGGGGGGTGTCAAGCAGCGTGGAGCTTAGAGTGATGCACCAAAGCACATCACTGCACAGCTGCAAAGCATCTCTCTCTTGCGCTGTCATCATAGTCTAGAAGCTAATGGAGATTTAGAGATATACGTATATATTTCTGCACTTAGTGTCAAAGGGGAATCAACAACTCTTTTAATGATGGTTCAACCATTCAGTGATCTGTTGGCTGTGTGTGGGTGTGGGTGTGTGTATGCATGCATATGTATAGAAACATTGGGCACATGGCAAGAAAGGAATGAATGTTACTAAACCTATGATTGCTTCATATAGAATATGCAGCTGCTGCCGAGCTGACACTTAAATCCACATGTGCAAGCAAGATTCTTCCACACACTCACACACATCTTAGCTTAGCTTGAATATTTAGCCTATTCTCTCTACTGGTCACATATGGCCATTGAATAAACCATTTGCTTACTGAGGTTAAGGTTAGCAGCAATTAGCTACAGCTATACAGAGGTCAATAAAAACCCTTTTGAGAATAGTATGATATGAATGTGGATGTATATTTGTGTGTAAGTTGTAGGGGAATTTGTGTGTGTATAGAGAGCTGCATATGTGTGTGCCTGTGTGAGAGTGTGATGAACTCTGCGTGCATGTGTGGGTGCAAGTGTCAGAAAGCCAATTCGGCAGCAGCTGCACATTTTGTAGGAAGCAATTTTCTGCCCAGTCTAACCCTTCCAAATGTCACCTGGCACAACTCAGGGAGCATGGGGTTGCATACTTGAAGAATGAAGCTAAGAGTTATAATGAAAAGCATACAGCAGAGCCCGCCACCCAAACATTAATCATAATATACCACAATGAACTCTGCATCTCTTTAACCGCAATACCCAACGCTCATTAACTTTACTGCCCTCTATAGCATTTTTTATTCTAGCCCAAATAGATGAAGTGACTCAACAGTTATAAGAATAGGAACCTGAAGAATGGACCAAGCAGAACACCAGCTTTTAAATACTGTGAAATTGACCTTCAGGGTAAAAAGAAAAAAGCATGAGCATGATATGAAGAATGATCTTTTTCAGCTGCCCTAAAATATTTTTTGTTACGCTTTACTTGAATCTTGTTATGTAGAATTGCCAAAAACATGTCATAATCATGCAATGGCGGGTGTTATATGCTGTTATGAGCTGTCATGACAGATTTTGTTCAGTAATGTGAAAGTGTCATGTGAGCATTACTGGAATTTTTATGACAGATATTATAATTGTTAATGCAATGACAAACGTTTTGCTGTAACATTTTATTGTAGGGTAGCATGAGGTTTCTTTATTAACTTTTCATGATATGTCATAACACTTTCTGGGAGTTGACTGAAGCAGTCTTTATGCCAGCTGATTCTTAATATGACAAAATCTTTTACAACATTACATCTGCCCTTACATGCTTATGTCATAGTTATTTCGATGTTATGTTGTAGGATTTAAGAAGTTTTAACCAGAACTGATAGAAATTGATCAAGCAAATCTATCCATATTAACAAGCTGACCTGCATGTTTTTGCCTAGTCTAGCTGGAAGTCCAGCTGGTCAACCACATTGACCATATTAGATAAGTAAGAATCTAGCTAGCATACAGCATACAGAATACAGCATACAGAATCAAGCTAGTGACCTTCAAACATCAGCTTAGACCATCCGCTAACATCTTACAACAAACTGGCTATCAAGTTAGTTAATAGAGGTAACATCAGTTTGCTAGCTAAACATGCTATATTAGTATTGTTAGCATAATGCCAAATCATGAGGGACCTTCTGCTTTATGAAACATTTTATATGCCTTATGCAACTTATGTTGCTAATTATTAATTACTTTATCAATGCAAAATAAAGCAAAAAGGACACCAAGCCACCCCTGACAAAAATTTGCTTACACTAATATAATGATATTTACAAATATTTTCAGCTTGGCCATGTCTTTTTTTAGGTAGGCCCTAGGTGAGGGGCTAGTCCTCTAAAAAGCAGTCTCAGAAGGTAATACTATTTGGCTCATATTTCCTGTTTTCCCTTATTGTTAATCTCTGAAAAGATACATAAATGTCTGTCAAAAAGGAAGCTCTGTTTAGATCCATGTCCCACATCCTGCCTGTCAGAGGGGTGATTAAAACCTGACTGAACGGCTGTGAGGACTAATCGTCCAGCCCAGTGGCGGCTGGGCTCTGTTTTATCAGCTGTCGGTAATTGGGATGTTATTATGTGAAGGGTTTATTTAGTTGTAATGAAGCAGAAAGGTGAGCCCTGTATTTAGACAGATCGACAGAATCAGACAGCAGTCAGGCTGAGCCCCCGAGAGACAGCATTGATTGGGAAAATGTCTGACACTTGAGTTCAGCATCGCTGGCATAGAGCGTGAGGAAGCCATTAGGGCTGCACCATGTGGAGGGAGAGAGCTGTCTGGACTTGTTGGGGGTTTCCATAGCGATCTCCCTCTCTTTCTCTCTCTATCTCTCATTTTTTTTCTTTTAGATTCTCTTCTCTCTTATCCCTTTGTTTCTATACATCTCTGTGTTTCTTTCCCATGTTTTTTTTTCTTTCTTCCTTTCTTTCTTTCTTTCTTTCTTTCTTTCTTTCTTTCTTTCTTTCTTTCTTTCTTTCTTTCTTTCTTTCATATTATGTCCTTATCTCACATACTCTCGTTCTTTTTCTTTCTGATTCTTATTCCTTCACTCTCTATTTGTCTCTTTCTCACTCTCATTCTATTTTTCTATTTCTATTCTCATTATTGCTCTTTCATAATCTCCTACTGATACCATCTCTTTTCACTTTTTTTTATCATTCTTCTCTTTCTCTCTGTGTCTATAAGTATTTCTCTCCCTTTCTCATTTTCTCTCTTTCTGATTGTCCCTCTTTCTCTCTCTCTGATAGTCTTACTTCTCTCTCTCTCACACACACACACACTTCTCTCTCTCTCCCTTGCTGGTTGACCTGCAGTATTAAGGACTCTCTTGCTGTGTGCTGGTGTCACGGTGAACTGGCTGGACATGAACTGTGAATTTAATTTCCAGTTTCCTGGCAGGAGGGGCCTTAGGAAGCATTTATTACCCACAATCCTCTTCCTGTCTGCTGAAAGAGTCAAAAAAAAAGGGCAGAGCCGAACTTTCCCAGAGCGAGCAAGCTGAAAGAGTGGCACAATGTGTTCACTAGCATACTAATGACCAATTAACGCAAAGCCAAATGATGAGCGCGACAGGGCACCATTGATCCGAGCAGTAGAGGTAAAGCTGACACACACTTCAGTCCACTGGTGCCTTTCAGCCTCTCCCCAGTTGGTAGGTGCACTCCACATACTATAGCCGGTGCACTTGTGGGTGGTCCAACATGTGCCGAATCATCTCTCTGGCACGGTGTTGACAAATGTCCAACTAGCATGAAATTGACAGATTCCATCCATTCTAGTTCACCCTCAATGACTTCCTTGCTGTCTGTCTCTCTCTCTCATGGTTTTGGACTAATTTCAGCTCCATGAGCCCAGTAAAGTGGGCTTGAAAAGCTTGCCCAGTCTTCTCTTGCACCCTCAAAAAGCCGTCTGTTTTCAGAAGTCTGGGTTAGATGCCCTGTTTAAACAAACAGGCCAGCCTGTGTGAATGCACCCTGCTGAAGCGCTAAGGTAATTATATGGATCAGATTGCCTGGGGATGTTTTGAAAATGGGACCTTAAAAAGGGAGGCCTTGTGGAGGACAGGTTGACCTCCGACCCCAGCAGGAGATCCTGTTTCAATGTGTGAATGCTTATTTTTAGTTTCCACTGGCACAAGCTTCAACGTTGCTGCCCTTCGAACTTGACAAAACCACTTCTGAGGCTGATTTGTCCATGGTGATGATTGTTCTAAGTTTCATAAACAGTCACATTGGAGACCTTTTTAACCTATCTAAGGGCAGATTCCAGATTTTGAAGAATGACCATAGTTTATTAGCATCCAGAGATTAATCAGACCTGAAAGTACACTTCAAGTGCAAACAATGCCTGAGTCTGAACTATTAGCTAGAGACAATTCTAAATCAAATCATTATCAATACATAAGAGACACTCAATAAAACTGCCTTTTACTTTCCTTGAAAGGACAGCCTTGAACAGATCATTGATAAACAGAATGAAGCTTGAATAGCCTGGTTTGTATCCTAAGTTTCCTATTAAATATGTCTTCATTTGCTGTTTGAGTGCAATTTACAATAAAGAAATACGGTATTAGGTCGTTTTTCCTTGCCTCTGTTGCCTTTGGCTTGCTCATTGGGGACTCGGACCCAGATTCTGTAAAGCTGCTTTGTGACAACATCAGTTATAAAAAGTGCTATAGAAATAAACTTGACTTGACTATTTCCCAGTTTCTGACATCACTTGAATGCAGCAGATTCCTGTAAAATAAAAGTAAACTAGAATTCCCTGCATCTTGACTAAAAGGAAAGGAAACTGAATAGTGTAGAGTGTAGCCCCCACAAGTCAGGTTATCAATTCTTGTGCATCCTGGGTACCTAGTGTTTCACAACAGTGAGCAAATATTAATTTAATATCAAATATAATTTTAAGTGGTAACAGTTGGCAAACGCTCACACTTCAACAGCAATAACAGTGTTTTTTTTTTAATTTGTCATTTCAATGTTTTGTGTAGTTTACTATGAATTTTAAACTTACAATTCTTTTTAGATATAAATTATGTTCAGTATGTATGCTAAATAGTATTTTCACAATATGCAATTGACTTACAATACCACTATTGAAAAAATGCTTTGTAAGTGTAAGCTTTGTCTCATGCAGACCTCTGTAGACCTCAGTGGCCTCACTGCCAACACAAGTGACAGTATCTTGTCAGTAAACCAGAAAAAGTGAAATAATAACCTGAAGTAGAACAGGCTATAATGGTCTTCGTATAGGGTGTGGAGTCAGAGAACCAGTAAGATGGTGCTTGAACAATAGCTGAATAATGGTGAATGGTGCTCCACCCAAAATGTGAATAGTCAGGTCTCATCATGTTCCGAGCAATATTTCAGTATTTAGGTTTCCATCCACATAATTGTAATCATATTTTGGCATATTGGAATAAAATTATTTGCTGAGATTAGCAGGAATTAAATAAAACCAGCATATTTTGTATGAAAGTTGACTTGAGCTGAATAAATTTTTTCTCTGTCCAAAAAAATTTAATAAATTATAAATGGAAATGCATTTATCAAATACATCATCTCCACATGTTGATACAAAACATGCCAGAAGGCAGCAGGTACTCTTTCTATCTCCATGATGTAAAATATAGCATATATTCAGAAATTCCTTTGAATATAGTTTAGCACTTAAAGGGAAAGCTGGTTAAAGGTAGTTGCAATCTTAGTTGTCATATGATGAACTGAGGATAAGAAATTGTGCTATTAGTTGATGTCTTTGCCTTCGTGAGACATCTGTCAGTGATATAAACACAAACAAGGGCTTCGTTGTTGCTCTACTGTAAGCCTCAGCTGACCTCAAACAGAATCTGAGAAACACCCTTGTTCCAGTCTGTTCATATCAGGCTGGCATGCTGCCCTCTCCTGGGTTGGGAAGTGTGCGGAAATGGACTTCCTGTCAGGATGTGGCGTGTGAGAGCTCAGCACAGAGGACAATTGCCCCTGACGTTCTCACCCACACTCCAGCACCTGTGCTTCCTCTGCTCCAGGCTCAAACACACTTAAAACCCTGTGAAGAAGTGCTAGGGCTTTGTTGCCTATGCTTACACATACTCTGATGACCAGTGGTGCCCTGTCTATATAATTTAAATACACTGTTGACCACTGGTGCCCAATCTACATATTTAGGTACTACTGACTAGTGGAGCCCTGTCTACATCTTTAGATCCTGCTGACTGATGGTGCCCTGTCTATACCTTTTAATACACTTCTGACCAGTGGAGGCCTATTTATGCTTTTAAATACACTGCTGACCTATAACTCTACACGTTGATGCTGTGTTGTTGATTATAAAGCTTTGCTTTGCTGTGGTCTCTTAGGTGGTGCCACATTGTGCTGCACTGTTTTGTCTTCTCATGCCTTGTTTTGTCTTGTTTCATTGCAACATCTTATCTTGCTTCGAGTTCTGGTGTTTTATATTTAGTTGTGTTGCCATCTTGCATTGTGTTGCATTGTCTTATGTTATTTTGCATTATTTTGTCTTGTTTTTTTAGTTTTGTCATGACTTGTCTTTTGTTTAGTTAATTTCTCATGTTTAGTGTTTTCTTGTGTTGTCTTATTTTCTTGTGTTGTGTTGTATTGGGTTCTGTTCTCTTTATTTGTTTTTTTTTTGTGTGTTTTGTTGCATTGTCTTGTGTTTGGTGTTGTGTTGCCTGTGGTCTGTTGTGCTGTGTCTTGTATTCTGATGTTTTGTGGGTTCTTGTTTGTCTTGTGTTTGGTTGTTTTCATTGTCTTGTATTTGTTGTGTTGTGTGGTTTTTTATTTTGTTGTGTCATCTTGTTTTGTGTGTTGATGTGCTGTGCTGTCTCATGCTTTTTGTGTTGTGTTCTGTTGTGTTGTCTTGCCTTGGGTCCTGTTACCTTGTCTTGTTTTCTGTTGCTTTGTCTTGTCATGTGTTTTGTTGTGTTGTCTCATCTTGGGATCTGTTCTCTTGTCTTGTGTTCAATTGTTTGGTCTTTAGTTTTCTGTTCAGTGTTTTGTTATGTTACCTTGCATTACCATGTCTTGTAAGGCATTTCTCTTGTGGTAACTGGTGTTTTTTGTGCTGGCTGGTTGTGTTGCAGAGGTTTGGCAGTGTCGAGAAGAACACCAAAACTTCACCCAGCGTTTTGACCCTCAGCTGGTGCGAGAGGAGAAGAGGGTGGAGGTGGAAGAGGAGGTCAGAGTGCAGGTGGGAGTTAGCCAGAGATTCTAATAAATCACAGTACACCCTTTCTAAAGTAATTGTTTTATACAACTGCTGAGGCAATATGATATACGCACCTTTATAGACTATAGGCACATTGTGGCATATGATATAACCCACACCCACCTGCCTACTGGCACCTGTAATTTGAGGCTGCTTTCTTACAGTACAAGGAAACATGTATGTAATAATGTTTATGGTAACTGATCATGCTGCAGCACAAAAAGGATGAAAAACACTGTGTTCCTTTAACACTCCAGGTGGATGAGCTGATGAGGCAGGAGCTGAAAAACCTCAAACTGACAGTGGACCGGGATAAAGGCAAGAAGAAGAAAAAGGCCAAGAAGGCCAATAAAAAGGTGAAAGACTCTAGTGTGTGTCCTCCCTTGGGTCAGTATGAGATAAGAGCTTCCTTGTGCAGCATGCACAGTGCTGTACTGACAGTGTGCAGACATCAGAGCCTTGATAGTAACCAGTTTGCCTAACTTCTAGGTTTCATCTTTAGTTCTTCCCCATATGTGCATATATTGCCTTTGAAGGGTTCATCCTGCACTGTTGATGCTGCATTGATGAGAATCCTGTGGGTCAACAAGGTCACACTCTGATCCATCTGCACAGTCAGGAATGCAAGATGGACATAGAGGCAGAGATATAATCTTGCCCTTGTCGGCTTATGTTTTGATAGGGCTCCTTTCCCACCACCTTTGCCACACACATATTACAGGCATGGCCAGATGTTTGCGTTGTTGGTGGATAAAGGGCAGGATGTTGGAGTGCTTGTCTATTGTATACACTAGTAAACATCTAAAGAGGAATGTTAGCAACTGTGTTGATATTTAATGGTGCTGAAATGAACCAGATTTGGATAAATGTGTGTGTGTGTGTGTGTGTGTGTGTGTGTGTTAAAAGCTGATATGCTAAAGGCTATAGTCTAGGCTAAATGTTATCGTTACCCAGAAAGACTGATATATGCTCCTTCCATATATCTCGCTAATGTTTGCTCCCTCGATAACCTGGACTAACATTACCTCAGACTGCAACTAACTGCACAGCAGGAGATGGGGATTGATGAAATATGCCAAACTTAGTCATTCATGCCATTTTATTTGTGGCATGCAATACAGGATAGATTAGGAAGAATTTTAGCCAGAATATGACATTTTGCATGAATGTTTTTGTAAATGTAATAACAATAACCAAAACAAAACAACCTAGCAGCAATAATTACTATTATTTGTATGTCTGTTATTGTCATTGCTACATTGTTATTATTGTTATTATAGTGGTAGTAGTACAATTTTAATAAGCACTGATAAAAAAAACAAGGTAAAAAAATCTTATTTTTTTTGTAAATACTAACACTCTAGTTGTTTTTATAGTTACCTTTAATAAAACCAGTTATTTGTTTTCCTTCTTTTTAGTGTCTCCTGTTTTTTACCTATTCACTCATCCTAATTTCACTTTGCACTTTGCAGTTGGTCCCTAAAATATTTTAATACTATTCAAGTTTACTAGAAGCAGCTCACTATTCCAGTGCATGTGTAGCATTCGCTGCATGAATGTGTGTAGGTATGAGGGAATATTATAAGTTGACACTGAGAAAGGTTTAAAATGCTACAACTGAGAAGTAGTGCAGCCAGGCTTATCATGATAGCTGAAGTTAAAGTGTGTGCGTTCGCGTGTGTGTATGTCTCTGTATATATATTTATAATCCCTTCTTTGCTTTAATGATACTGTGCACTCAAGTTGAACTGAGTTCTCTGAGCACTTAAATGGAAAGGGTGTGCATGTGTCAGCATATTCATTTATATATTCTTGTGTAATTTGTGTGATATATTTCTATATGTGTGTGTGTGTGTGTGTGTGTGTGTGTGTGTGCGTGCATGTGTTTACACTGCACATTTGTGGCAGATCCATCTCTGCATTTCCTGTGAATTGAACTTGTATGCAAACACTGTGTGTGTATGAGAGCATTCGCTGCATGTCTGCACAAGTGAACTCTTCAACAACATATTTGCCACCGCACGCAAGGGCCTTTCATCACCCAGCCCATTTCAGAGCCAAACCAGGCCTCCAGTCTCGACCCTGAGTGCGGAATGTATGCTCAGTGATGGAGTCCACAAATCGTATTCTGCCTCACACACAAGCATAAATCTACTCTTGGCAGCACCTGATTAAACTTGTGTTTGGTGATGGCATACTGTAGATGCATGTAATGTGTGTGTGTGTGTGTGTGGGAATCTGCAAAAATCTAGTTTGTATGATCATTTTTCTGTACTTTCAGTACAGTTCAGTTTCAAGGTGTAGACATTAGTTAGTCATTTGTTCTACAGAATAAGTTCTTTCAGTTTTTTTTCTTTCAATTTATTTAACATCTAATTGAATGTGTTCATTTTAAGCAGTTTACTAATATTGGTTTGCCTCTGTAAGATGAAATCAGTGCAGTTCAGAATAAGCCGTTTTTGCCATTCTTCCGGTCTTCCGCCTGTTAGTTAATAGACTGAACTGTATAACATATACTTTACAACTGTATATAAATAAATAAATAAATAAGTGAATACATACCTGCATATATAAAATAAAATAAAATAATAAGGGGGCAGTCGCGGCCTAATGGTTTGTGATTGAAGAGTCACTGGTTTGATTGCAAAACCAACCAGCAGAATGAAGTGCCTTTGAGGCAAGGCATGTAGACCTCTCCACCCAGAATGTACCCTGGGTGCTGCAGCGTTGGCTGCCTTCTGGGCCAGGTGCTTATTGCCGCAGATGGGTAAAATGCAGAGATTTCACTACATATGACAAGTAAATTAATATATCTTAAAATTCTATATTAAAATCAGTTCACATAGCACAAAATTCAGCATTTCGAGCTTTTCTGTAAACTTTTGATCATTTTAGTCCTGTATTAAGTCATAAAAGTGGCAGTTTTTTAGTAGTTGGTGTCGTCAGCGGCATTTGGAAACATGCAGTATATTTGAAAAAAATGGAAGTACATGGTTTTCTTTGGACAACAGCTAAATACTACATGATAATTTATATTTAAAGAAGTTATATTATCGTTACCATTGTTTTAGGTTTGATATGGCATTACATTTGCTGAAGAATGCATGATGACTTGTTTAGGATACAAAGTTTAGGATATGAGACTTACCTGTATTGACTCGAGACTCAGAAACTTTCCTGCACTAACTTGAGATTTAAGTGTCAAGACTTAGTTGACGCAGACAGACGTAGTTGTTACTTGTTAAGTAGTGGTATATATCATATACTGTAATGTGCAAAAGTTTCATTAACTATTAATATTGACTATTATTAATGCTATTGTTACCTTTACTATTGGTAGTAATAGCGGTAAAATATTTTATTCAAATGATTATCATTCCTATCATTATCATTATCAATAAAAAAAAAACATCACAAGATTAATTCATATCTAAACAAATCATATATAGTATATGGACAGTATTCCCAGCAAAAAGTCTGCACCTATGAATTGGGTTGTTGTCTCATAGAAATCACAAGAATATGAATTAATAGAAATGAAAGTATTAATTTCACAGTATTTCACGTTTTCATTTAACCTTTTCTAAATGTATAAAACGCAGTAGTACTTGTGCAGTAATGATAAACAGATCCTTGTGATGACTTAGGTGTCTGTTTAGAAATCTGTGACCTAAATCTTTTTTGTATTAGCTCAAAAGGAAAAAAAACTACTATTTTGAAAAGAAGAAATTTCTGTTGTTTTTACTGCATTGATTGAATCACATCAGCACATTTAATTGCCAGGATAAATGGTTTTAAACAAATACTTTTTCATAGGTCACAGTTGTACATATGTAACAATCAGCCATAACAATATGACCATTGACTGGTGAATATCATTGACTATGTAGTTATTTCATTGCAATGGCACCTCTCAAGGGGGGTGGGATATATTAGTTTGCAAATAAGGAGCCAGCTCTTGAAGTTGATGTGCTGGAAGCAGAAAAAAGGTTCTTATTGTGATTGCTAGACAACTGATTCAGAGTATCTGCAAAACAGCAGGTCTTGTAGACTATTACAAATATGCAGTAGTTAGTACCTACCAAAAGTGATCCAAGAAAGGAGAACTGGTGAATTGGTGGAAAGGCTCTGGGAACCCAAAGCTCACTGATGCATGTGGGAATAAAGGCTAGCCCCTCTGGTCCAGTATCCCACAAAAGAGCTACTGTGGTTTAAAAAGTTCATTCTGAATGCTCTGTTAGAAAGAGAGCATCACACAGTACACCATAGTCAGAGTTTCAGCAGCATAAGGGGGGTACATACACAATATAAGGCAGGTAATGTTAATGTTATGATTGATCTGTGTACATATATGCAGTCAATGGTTCCAACTCTAGTGTAGTTATTGTAGCCTCTTGCTCAGGTTTCCATTCATACAGGTCATGCAAATCATGTAACAGTGGAGACTGTCATGGTGAACTGTAGCTTCCCACTGTGCTACTGCTTTTGTTATTTTGCTGCTCATTGATTTGTCCAAACACCTCCTACAAGCAGTGTCCAGTTGTATTCAAAGGAGAAGGTGACAATTATGGATAGTACTGTTACATACAGCTCTTGAAAAGCTGGGCATCAGGCTGCTCTTTTATTAGCAATTTAAAGAGTGAAACTTTGAAAAGTGAAAATAGTTATAATAATTATATATATATATAATTATAAAATTCATAATAAATTATATTTACCTTCTGTTTACAGAGGCAAAAATGTAAGGGCAAAAATTGAATGTTGAATGTTTTAACTTTTCACAAAATAAGATATACATACAGCAATAACTATTAAATTAAATTCAATAAAAATAACTCTTCGGTTGCTTGAATCTTTAAATTTTGTACTTTGAAGGAAATTTCTACTCATATTTCAATAAGCTATGACTGAGAATGAACACTTTTATCATCAGCAATAACTGAGATTCCTAATGTTTGAGAAAGAGAAAGAGAGAGAGAGATGAGGAAAGAAAAAAAAATGTATTCATTTGTCACTCCAGGGTGTAGGCCTGTTCCTAGTCCCTGACAAACTTTTTCCTCACTGATGAATCCTCAGGAAACAGCCAGAGAATGACGCCAGAGAGGCCTTTAAACTTGATTTTTCAGGAAAACACTATGTTCTTTGGTTCAGATTCAGTGGCAGCCCTTCTCTGATCCTGGCCACGTAATAAACCAAATGTGTAGCTGACATTGCCAGGAGGTGTTTTGTTCCATTTTGGAAGGGGCCAAATATTCAGAGGGAGCATAGCAGTAATTCCAGAGAGCTTAGATGGAAAGAACACTTAGATATTAAAGGGAACAAAAATTAAATTTGCTAAACTAATCTCTCATACCAAATGTAGATGATTAGCCAAGTCATGTTTACGTAACAGAAGTTTTTCAGAATGTAAAAGGCAATTGAAAATGATCAAAACTAAAGTTCAAGGTTCTGCTCCAACAGCAGTGTTGTATTCCAGCAGGCTAGTTGGAAAAAAGGTTCAACTCACATATTCACCTTCAGAAAAATAACATTTGTTCCCACCTTAAGGGTGGACGGACTCTCAGAAAAAGCTGGTGTGGCATGGAAGGTCCTTGCTGGTTTGGGCTAGCTCCCACATGCAGCGTAGGGCTTCACAACTCATCCAGTTACACAGTGCGCCCTCCCCCATCTCATGCTCTTACATGAAACATGGCAGTGCAGGGGGTAAGGTGGTGTCCCTTAGTTCCCCTGCAACTGGGTGCCGTTCTGAAAACCCTGCATCAGCAACAATGCTGGTGGGTTACACAGTACAATGACCCCAGTACAGGGGGTGCTAACATGAAGGATCACGCCTATCTAAGCTACAAGTCTCTCATCCCATATCAGTCATGTGGGCTACAATCATGCCAAGTTTCATGTGTACTGGTGAAATCTACAGCTGTGTCCCAAACACACACTTCTATACTTTACATATCACAATACTAAATGCATTTTTAATTGATTTGTTCTATTTTTTACATACTACTTAATGTGGTAGACAGTAAGGTACTGTCCCGCTACCCTGCCCCCGGGTGCTGTTGGTAGCTGTCCACTGTGTGCACATGTGGATGGGTTAAATGCAGAGGTCACATTTCATTGCGGTGCATTTTGTGTGGGATTGTGTTCACAATGACAAATATGCCACTTTGGCTTTCACTTACTTTATATTAACTTTTGCTGTTTTATGAGTCTGGTTTTGTACAAATATGCATTAAAGTTCAACCAAATGCACAAATGCTTTGAGACAAGTGTGTGGTGGTGTACGCATGCATAATACATAATGCAAGTGTGCATAATGCTAGCTTGTAATACCTAAGGCTCTTATCTCCTGTGCAAAGCCAAAGAAGCAAACTTCAGACATCAAACATGTTTTGGATGATGGATTGCGTTTGGGACTAGGGGAAAACTGTGCAAATTTACTTTTAACATTAGATACTCCCTTAGGAAAACAGAGTAGCACATTTACATGAGGGTACATTTTATTTGTTAATTTTTGGTCGCAGCTTACATGTTAGACCCTTGCAGCACCTCAGTGTGTCTGCTCAAAGGCAGCATGGTGCAGCGAGCCAAGGCAATACAATTGCTAATCACAGAGCTTAACTTCTGGTGAGCTGATCATTCCGGGAGTATTTCAGGGAAATTCCTTTTACGCGCCGCTACTCCTTGCGGTTTAAAAACAGCCTCCTACTATAAACAAGTTCCAGGGTGTCTCCACATGGACCGGTGCCAGTGGGTGTGTGTTCAGACCCGAGGCTTGCACATCTCTAATCAGGCTAATCAACAAACAAACCGGTGCTGTGGGTAACTGGTGGGCTTCTATTGGGGAAACTATGAAACCGTGTTTACAGTGCTTGCACGAGTCACTTGCTCACCGAGAGCCAGATGTTTTTAAAATGTCATTTCTCCAAATGTTTCGGTTAGCAGCAGCGTATTCAGTTCCATGTGGCACTGCAAGCATGTTTATAGCTCAGAGCACGGACAGCTCCACGTGGAGCCTGTGGGTTCAGCAACCGCATCGCTGCATGCTCGAATGGCTTTATTATGAATTGATATGTTATTGACTGCCATTGGCCTGTTTCACAAGTGCTCCACTGTTGAACATGTTTGTATGCACTGTTTCATGAACAGAAAAAGAAGAAAGGAAAGAAGGGTGGAAAGAAGAAGAAGAAAAAAGAGAAGGATCTGACAGCAGACAGGTTGGTAATGGAACAAAACAAAACAAGCAAAGGAAAAAAGTAACAGTTATTTACAAGAATTTGCAAACAATTTTTTATTTGCTTCTAAAAAATACAAGGCCTGTCACAGTTACTGTCTGGGGAACTAAGGGATATGACATGGTGGTGTTTTTAGAAGGGAGTTCATTGCTCTCTGTGGTCAGGACTTGTTATGCTGGTTGAGAGTCCTCTAAATCAAAGTCATATTGAATTTCTTACCTGCTGTGTTGTCATATACCTGGTATTCTGCATGCATCCTACACCCTGAAGCTAACAAACTTCTAACATTGCTCAATTTAGATTTAATCCCTCTTTTCTACATTTCATCTGTGACTGCTGCCCAAGTGAAATGGTTTCATGTTCAGTACTGGCTCTCTATTCTCAAACCTTTTTTTTTTCACTGTTGCTTTTAGTATACGTATGAGGTGTTTAGACCTGAACTAATGTGATGATGTCAGTTGTTTAGATCTCTGTAATAAATTAAGTACACCTTACTGAAGCACAGCGTTTACTGAGGCTTTCCAACACCTACCTAAGCCTTTCATGACAACTATACATTTGTATTTGGCTTATACCATCATTCGCTGATCATCATAATACTGACTGTTTTATAATTATATCAAAACTGACAAAACAGCTGACTGTTGTTTGATTAGGCCTTTATAAGTTGTCATGAAAAGTTTTATGTAGGTGTCTATGGACCCTCCTGATTGCCAGGCTTTAGTGAGGTGCAACATAATTTACTAGGTGTGGCGTGATTATTGTGTAATGAATGGTGCCCTTTACTAAAGCATTACATTCAGAACAGAAAACCAACTCTATCTACATTATTCCAAAAGGCCTGGTCTTTGCTTCTATGTTCTTTGGCAAATTTCAGTCTTGCTGTAATGTTTTTTGTTTTTTTAAACACTTTAACAAAAATTATTCCTTGACCAGACTTTTTTGGTAAGGCCTTAGAGAGTTCACCATACATTTTAATGATAAAGAGAACACAAGACAAGAATGGTTCTACCTATTCTATGGATATCTAAACTGGAACACCTGATTCAAATTTTATGGGCTTGTAGGTGTAGTTACTTGAAGTAAGTAGTGAACTTGTAGTGAGCTGTACAGTGTGGCATGGTACTGGGACAGAGTCCAGGGCCCTGACTTATCCATGTGATTTTGGATGGGTGGGATGTTCATGATGTAAGCGAGGATATTTCAGATGTTTTGTGAGTGGTTCATCTTTCTTTTGCCTTCTCTCCCCCACCCTGTCTCCACAGAACCATTGAATCACTGTACGAGGAACTAGTTCTGGAAGGCATCCTAATTCGGCCTCTAAACATCAAACTGTCTCAGTACCTCGGTATTAAACAGTCACACACACCCATAACTGTGTCTCTTGGAAATGATATGCTACATGCACACACACTCTAACATTCCATTACCATGTCGTTGTCACCATAGTACCAAGAATGGCCCACCACTCAAATAAAACCTGCCCAGTGTTATTTCTGTGGGGGTTCAGGCCATTGATGAACAGTATAAAGGGGTCTAAGTCTATAATTGTAAATTTCAAAGTGCACCTTAGTCTGTAGGCTCTGAAAACTTTTCAGTTTGACTTTGTTCTGAGTGATCAGGCATTGCCTGAAATTTTTCAAAAGCTTTTTTATGGTTTTAGACCTTTTTCTGGTGACCATACATGCAGTGGCATATCTGTTATGTTGGCTTTTTTCAGTTCAGTGTAACATCACATGTATTGCATAAGATATATAGTATAAGGGAAAAATTTAACACCCCTGATTGAATAACATGGCTTGTTGAATCTCTAAGTACAAATCTAAATTTATTGTTTTCCCTGCTCCCAACACACCTGATCCAACTTATCAGCTATTTAAAATAGAAACATATGCCTTATGCCATGTCATTTGGCCAGGGGGACTAAAACTTTTGCACAGGATTGTATATTATATTTACCAGCCAGCATTACAGTTTTCCTTCCATTTCAGTGTCTGTTGAGTGTCTGAGGGTGTATTGGCTAAATCTCTTGTCCTGTGTGCATTTTTCTCTCATTGCTAAACTTAAGCCCAGTCTCACAAGACCAACACAAGCTATCAAATTCAACAGTTGAGCCCTGCTGAGCACTTAGTGATGTTGTAATGCAGGCTCTTGGCACTGGCCTTCACAGTAAGCCCTGATGCTGAAATGTCATGACCACAGACGCGTGCACAGGATTGAGTCACAGTCTGCATGCGCGTGTACGTGTGTGTATGCTAACATCATGGGGGATCTTCTCTTCCTCGGCACACCAGTGACTCAGTTATTCCCTTACAGTACTTCGCTGTAGCTAAGGGAAAACAAGACAAAGCTTGAAAGCTACATAGGTTTTTTTCATATGCATCTTTCATGCCTTAATCTTAATTGAATACAGTTTAATCTAAATTTAACACTGTCTTCCAGACATGTTTTATACACATGGAGAACCTTGCAAACATGTTGTGCCACTGCTTTTGTTCCTCTTTTAGCACCGCAGACAATTCCAGACACTTTTGGTTAGCTTATTATCCAGGAACTTTGTCTGAGAACAGAGGCAGTGTAATACGTGCTATTTTGACATGGAAGTTAATGAAAGTTTCTGTTTCTGTTTAAGCTGTTTTCACAAAACCGGGGTGTGGTGCTGTAAATACTAACCACATCAGGTCTGACGTGTAGGAACAGTCTGGTCATTTTGATACTGCTTATGGGTGTTGCCCTGGTGATGTGATGTAATGCTGGCGCACAGCCAAAGATGCACCTGCGGTACCTGTCAAAGTTGATGGGACCTGACCAAATGTTTGTTTTTACCTTTAGACTTTAAAGACTCTTGAATGTAAAGGCTTATGCTTGAAACCTCAAAGCTAATTTCTAAGACTAAATATGAACAATAAAGTTATATGGCATACTGTATGTATGAATTTACTAGTTGTTTTTTTTAAATGGTCCCCTCCCAACAAATAGTTTTCAACAAGTGCTCAGCATATTGTTGTTGTCAAACCAAATTCTCATAAGTTAGGGGATTGCAAGTTCTTTCTCCAGCAATTCCACAGCTGTCCTTGGCCAGGAGTCAAGGCATTGCTCTCTGAGCATGTAGGATGCCCCACCCCAGCTGGCGGGTGGAATTAGCCATGATTAAAGATGGTTAAAAAAGAAAAAAGAGCCTCGTTTTAATTGGATAGCTTCTAGCTGGTTATCTACAGATGCACACTTCATTACTAAAAAGAGTTGATTCTCAGCTGAATGCTGGGGTTAAGATTAGGATTAGTACAGGCTGTTCAGATTTAGATTCAGAAAACATTATTGATCCTAAGGGGAAATTCTTAGTTATGACCAGGATTAGGCTTAGGTATAGTGTTGAGATTAAAAGAGATTAAAACCTTGGGTCCTGACATTCATGTGGAAGTTACTTTGATGCTTACCACCTACCTGAATATTGTTACAAGCCAAGTACATCCCTACAGTATTTCCTAACAGCAGTAGGAGCAGGATAATGTGCCCTGCCACACTGCAAAATTGTTCAGCAAAGGTTTGAGAGACATGACAAAGAGTTCAAGGTGTTGACTTAGCTTTCGGTTCTACAGATCTCAGTCTGATCAGGCATTTGTGGGATGTGCTGGACAAACTAATCCAGTCCATGGAGACTACCCGTCTCAACTTACAGGACTTATAGGATCTGCTGCTAACATCTTGGTGCCAGATAACACAGTACTCCTTCAGAGGTCTTGCTGAGTCAATGCTTTGAAGAGACAGAGCTGTTTTATTAAATAAGGGGGACATACACAATGTTAGACCGATGGTTTTAATCTTACCGCTCATCAGTGTATGTCTGTCTGGAAGACAGATAAAAACACCCTGATTAATTCAGGTGGGTTAAAAGAAGTTGTAAAATGTTCATGTTAAAATGACTGCTTTTGGTCCATACACCAACACACAATACAGATTCTTTTATTGCATTTTTTTCTCTGAGGTCCACTTGTGGGTTTCTCTGAACCCCATAACGCACCCAGAAAAGCTTTTTAGTGTCATGAAATAGAATTTAAACATTGGTTACCTAAAGAACCTTTCTGAAAAAAGGTAACAAAAATAAATGCTCCTTCTAGGAGGCAGTAACAACTCTTAAGGTGTACCTCACATTATTTTAAAGGTAAGCTACAAAGTGAATATTTTAATAACTTTTAAACAGACACAAATCGGTCCTTGCTCAATACAGGGGGTATGGAGTCAAAGCAACTTAAAAACTATAATGGCAACAGAACTGAACAGAAACTGAACACGTACCCCTGGAGGTACCACCGCACTGACAAGTGTTGCCCTGAAATGTGCACTTTAGTACCTTTTTTGAAAGAGTTATTGCAAACCAAGAGCCTTTTACGAACATCTTCTTTTCAGTGACCTGGGGCATCTTAAATGGAGGTAATGACAAATTTTCTTTATCTGTCTCTGTCTAGGAGACTACAGTTACCTGGGTACGAGCCTGAGGCAGGCAAATATTGAGCCCATGCCGTCTCTGTCAGACGTCAGACAGCTGATTGCTCTGTATGGCGTGTTGCCTCTGGGTGAGTGAGTGTTCCCATCTGCCTGTCTGCACTCCCTCTCTCATACTGCCCTGTTTCCTCTTACCCTATCCCACAGTCAAATGACACAAACCAGAGAGCACCTGGAAACAGCGCCCACATCACAGCGTCATTGCCAGATATGAGGCAGGCTGGTTGAGCAGAATCCAAAGCATGAAATAGAAAATGCAGTAGCTGCAGTTTACTGGGTCACAAAGAAGCACTGTATGAAGTAACTTCAGGGGACCAAGCAATGATGGATTAGGTCTATTGTGTTAAAAAAGGAGCAATAATGAACACCCTGGGAACTCCAGTGAGGACATTAATTTTTCAGACCAGAACTGTTTGGGCTGCTTGTACGTGTATGTGTAATACAGTTCATGCCCTCCTGAACTGCATCTGACCTTAGTGGGGCTTATTTCACAGCCCTGGGTCTTTTGTCACTTTCCCTAGAGCATGCGCTCCATTAGCAGAGAACACATGGGTGTCCAGTATCACACTGTTCACTCCCACACTCTCGCTCGCTTTTCTCCATCATCCACCCCTCTAGCCCGCCTTTAGACTTCCTATGTCTCTCCTTGTGTTTATACCTTACAGCAAATCTTGAGGTTTTGTAGCTGAGTTTTATTTATTTACATTACATTATAGTAATAATATTATATTGGACGCATAATTCCATAGTTAAATAATACATTATAATTACATTCTATTTTCACTGATCTGAGTGTGCACTTTTATTTTTTTGTTTTTGGTTGGTACTGCTAACATTAATGAGGTCATACCTTTAAGGGTACCTCCTCAACAAGCTCCTCAGGCATGTTTACCAATGTTTGCCACTTTTCCTTTTAGTTACACTATTTAATTACAATGTTTAATTGTTTTTCCCAGTTTTTCCCAGTTCTTGTTTGATAAAAGATTTCAGCTGCGCAACTTTTCTGACTGCCCTCTTCATCAAGTGCCATACATTTTCTATAGCAGACAGATCTAGACAACTGACAGGCCAGTCAAGCATCTTTACTCTGTGTCTATAAAGCCACACTGTCTTGCCCCCTCTAGAATCCTGATTATATGCTTCCATGTCCATCACCAATGCTGTGGGCACTGATGCAACCCCAAACCATGACAGATTTTGACTTTTGCACCTCAACCACAAGTAGGGAATCAGGATGGGTCAGACTGGTCCAGACAGTAGGATGGGACTGGTTCACTGGTATCTCAGGGATAGATAGACAGAGAAATAAATTGTTAGGGATGCTCAGTGTTTCAAGTGACTAAGAACAATGTGGTCTAAAGTCATGGGGCACCCTGGGGCAATGGCTGTATGGTTTTCTGTTTGTGTAATACAGTTTCAGATGGGATTTTGTAATTCAGCGGAGTACCAAAGTACTCTTGAGACAATGTAGCTATATTTATCACAGGAACATGACAGCTTCTCATGCAATGCCTTCTGAGGGTTCAAAGGTCATGCACTTTCAGCAGTGATTTCTAGCCCTTCTCTACACTGAAAAAAAGTGCCTTAAATTACTTGATTTAATTACATTGGTCCCACTTTAATTTGATATGATGTACCAATGTAGGTCATTCAAAGCATTTTTTTGTACATGGAAAACATTTTTATACAAATGCACATGGTACTGATGTTTTAACAGTAACTTTCTATCAGACTGAAGTCATAAAAATGCTTAGAAACACAAATGTGCTATTGATTAAAGACTACTATCTTTTGTAAAGTTTTGTCAGAATATCTCTTAGAGCTTAATGTTTCCTCAGTTGTATCTTATTATAATCTAAAATTTGAATTGAATGAAAAGAGAAAATGTTTTAATAGATAAAACTAAGACATGAATTATATTATATTAGATTACATTAGATTAGATTAGACTAGATTAGACTAGATTAGATAGAGAGGAGTATCTGTCAAAATCCATAAATGGTATGTAAGGTAGGTGCATTTTAAACAGCTATGATTTTGGTTGGATCTTTTACATCCTTACGCACACAGTGAGCACCCTGGTGGCCTGTAACCCCTAACGACAGAGTGAGAGAGCAGCAGCGAGTGGCGCAGCGCCCCAGGCAGTGATGTTACCGCATAAACAGGCTCCTCAGTGCTAAAACAATGAGAGATCAGACAGCAGCTCAAAAACAATCACATGCCAGCCGGCCCCTGGGCCATGATCAGGTCTCATTGGGAGAGAGAGAGAGAGCGAGAGAGAGAAATGTCCCCAAGGGTCTGTCATCACCTCAGTGCCAGAGCCGAAAAGGAGACGAGAGTCTGCCCAGAGATTGAAAAAAAGAGAGAGAGAGAGAGCAGGAAGTTCAAAGAAAAAGGTTTTTGAAGTTTAGACTCTACAATCCATGGTTATCTTGTAGTCATTGGAATTAAGCCGTTTTATTCTGACCCTTAGAACTTAACAAGGTGGACGCATCCAGCACATTTGCTCTAGCACTTGCGAGCAAAGATGTGTGAAAGCGAAAGAGACATAAAGAACATAAAAAGAGAAAGATACTAACAGAGAGAGAGGGACGAAAGATACAGGTAGACAGAGGGAAGGATAGGAGGTAAGCTGGGGGGCGAGAGGGGAAGGGAAGGGAGAAAGATTGAAAGAGAGACAAAGAGAATGACTGAGAAGAGAGAAAGAGTAAGTGAGGGAGAAGGGGTTTAGTAACTATTAGAAATGAGTCAGTAACTGCTGGTGAAGCCTTGTGGGAGTGGATAATTAAGGGAATGAGGATCCTAAGTTTGGGCCTATGTAGAAGCCCTTCGTTTTTAGGGTATTCAAAATGAAACCTTACATTTTTATTCATAATATCTTTTACTTTAGTTATGGCTTAGTGTTGTGTTTGCAAAAACATAAACACAATGGCATTGCAAATTAATGATTCAAGAAAAATAAATCCAAATATAACACAAATATTTTGCCGAGAGCATGTGGTAGGACCTAACTGTCATTCGTCATCCAGCAAATGGTGGCAAATGGAGGCTGAAAGAACAGAGAGACAGTGAGGCAGACAGAAAGAGACACTATGCTTCTCTTCCACAGAGATACATCAGACCCAGGCAATTTGCTGCATGTTTATGATGGCTTTTCCTGTTGGGAGTGTGTTTTGATTGAGGCCCAGTCAGAGCCCTGAGGCGCGCTTCCCTCTGCCATCAATGCCGTGTGGTATTTAGAACCCACCCCCTCCACTGAAACTACCCTGAGCCCTCTCCATTTGTTCTAACTGCTCGGCTGTGCCGGTCTGTCAGTTCTTACAATGACATTTCTCCCATGGAGAGGATGAAGCTGAGTCAAAATGAAGCAGCTGATGTTCTTGATAGCATGACATCAGGTTGTGAAGTGTGCAGAAGGATCGGTGTAAATATTTAACACAGGTCAGTGCAATACAGTGTAATTGTACTGCTTTGGATGAGAACCTAGGCCTAGATTTTTTCACAGAGAAGTTCATTGTTTCCGAGAGGGGATTTGGTCTGTGGATGTGTGTTAAAATGGGTGTGAAACACTGCAGATTTGCAGAAGTTCAAATCTAAAATCAACTTCCCTCTCAACACAATGGTCCTTAAACAGAATTACTGGGAATGCCCTAAGAGTCTGGTGTACTTGCTCGTTTGAATTCTAATCCTGAGTGTAAGGAAGTGACACACACACGTACGCATGCACACACACGTCTTTATACAGCACGGTCATGGGGGTCATATATACAGTATTCTACAAAAATATTTTAATCATCTAAGAAAACACTGTTTATCTGGGTAGTAATCATTCATAACATAGCCTCATCCTGCAACCCCCCTATAGTGGCCATTCTGCTGACTCAAATATTTTTAGCAGTATAAGGAATTAAAATGATTTCCCCCCTAACTCTGTAATCAGATTAACTAGGAGACTATTATCTCTCAGCAATTAAATGTTTTGACTTTGTGTTAAGCTGCTAGTGAGCAACAAGGAGTGAAATGTGAGGGTGACAGCCCTATATATATATAAAGTTTGTTCCTTGTGTGTCCACTTCAAAACTCAGCAAAACAAACTTCAAAGGAAAAATTGAGATTTAACTGCATTAACGTGTTTGTCCGTGTGTGTATGTGTCTGAGTGTTTGCATGTGATGGGTTAGGGTAAGAGGTTAAGGTTGGATTGGGCCTGTAAAAATGCACTTAATAAGATTTCCCTGAAATAAAAATGTTCAAAAGCAAGTGAGAGAGAGAGGAAGAAAATGAGAGAGCGAGACAGAGAGAGAAAGAGAGAGAGAGAGTTAAAGGCTGGGATGAAATTGTTGTTTGTGTTGCCCCCTGCTGCACATATGCATAGACACAACCACTAAGGCCCAAATTCAACCTTGTATAGCTTGTCTAATTCATTATTTTATCATCATTCTCCTCACGCGAGCTTTCTTTGATGCACATATTGCTGTAAATCTGTCTCGAGTATGTCATGAAGACCTGGGAGCTGGAGACCTTTTCATGATTACCATCACTCCCTCAGACCGTCTAATTAAGGGGAAGGAACTTTTATCAAAGAGCTTGTTGGCTACGTCTTCTTGTTTGAAGCAATTATATAGAGCCTGTTGGGAGGATAAACAGAGCAGTTCAGCCAGAGACAAGAAGAGGCTGTTCATTCCTGTTCAGCCTGTTGTATGTGCTTAAGAGGAAGTTCAGCATAAAAAACCCTCTCAAATTTCATCTTGTCTCTAAAGAAACCAAAACATGTTTGGCATTTAAAGGCTTTGTCTCTATTTTTATGCTGGAGCTAAGCTAGGCTTGTTTAGCTAAATAAATAAACCCACCACACAAGTTGTGTTGTTTGTGTAATTTCTGAAAGTGCGTAGGGTTGCTACCTGTCCAGGATTTTCTTGTTAATCTTGGATTTTGGTCTTAATGTGTTAGCATCTCTTATTATTATTATTATTCAATTTTCTAAATGCTTCTTCCATTTTGGGTCGCGGGGAAGCTGGAGCCAATCCCAGCTGACTACGGGCCCAAGGCGGGGTACACCCAGGACAGGAGGCCAACACATTGCAGGCCAACACATAGACAGACAACCATTCATTCACACACTCACACTTACAGACAACTTAGAGCATCCAGTTAACCTAGTGCACGTGGAGAGCTTGCAAACTCCACACAGAAAGGCACCTGTAGCCGACCCAGGGATCAAACCCAGGACCTTCTCGCTGTGAGGCAACAGAGCTAACCACTTTTATTATTATTATTATTAATATTATTATTATTATTATTATTATTATTATTATTATTATTGCATTATTATAATTGCTTCCAATCAAAATAAAATACAATTTTATAAAAAATAAAAACAATGAATATTTTCTAAGGTTTATGCCAATACTGCCAACAAACTAGATGGGTTTCTCATAATAACTTCAAGATTTTAAAGAAGGCCAATTCAGTTACTGTAAATCTCTTTTTATTGCTCATCCTGCAAAGTCTCCACAAAAACGTCAGTATATTCAAAACTCTGCAGCCAGGGTCTTTACTCATACAAAATGTACAGTTCACATCACCCTCACCATATTTCAGCTACACTGGTTACCTGTTCAATCTTGTATCTAGTTTAAAATATTTTTTCTCATCGTCAAAGCTCTTAATATTCTCCTCATGCCTTTCTCCCCCGCTTGTTCTCTCAAGTCTTCTAGTAATAATCTTCTAGCTGTCCCTCACACAAGACTTTCCATTATTGTTAACTATAGTTCTATAGAGAACAAAATTTGTAATTCTTTTACTCAGTCTCTCTGTGATTGCTCTTCTCTTTCACCTTCAAATCTGAAGACTTATCTTTTCAATTATTTTTATTCTGCTTTTCATTCTTTTCAATGATTACTCGTGTGTGTGTGTGTGTGTGTGTGTGTGTGTGTGTGTGTGTGTTTTAACCTTTGTGAAAGATGCTATGTAAGTTCAACCTATTATTATCACAAAGTTACACAATTTTTGTTCCTGGCTTCTAAGTGTTGTATTTCAAATGCTTATGTCTAAAGCTGGGGGCGGCACGGTGGTGCAGTGGTTAGCACTGTTGCCTCACAGTGAGAAGGTCCTGGGTTCGATCCCCGGGTTGGCC
>JBBPDA010000105.1:5683141-5697595 GCA_037974385.1 Arnoldichthys spilopterus
GATTGGAAAATTGCCCATAGGTGTGAATGTGTGTATGAATGGTTGTCTGTCTGTGTGTTGCCCTGCGATGGGTTGGTTTCCTGTCCTGGGTGTACCCCTCAGCTGGGATTGGCTCCAGCTTCCCCATGATCCAGAAACAGAAGAAGCGGTTGGAAAATGGATGGATGTCTAAAGCTGATGTAAAAGCAGAGCTAGATTCATCACAAACTTTGATTTTATGACCATTGATTTTGTATTTATAGTGGCAAAAATTGTATCTTTTCACTCTTGCAGTCAAGGAAAGATTAACACTTGCCCAGGGTGCAAGCAACCTCTTTATGCCATCTAAATAATTTCTGTTTACTGAAATAACTTTTCTATTTACTGTTCTCTTACTCAGCAAAAGCATAAAGTGAAATGTTGGTTTAAGGCACATGTACTTCTATACTTCTGCAGATAATGCAATTTTAGAAACTTCTGAACAGTTCTCACGGTTCCACAGTATTCTGGAACTCTACGTAGCATTTAAAGTAAATCGTGAATGTTCTTGAAAACAGATACATTTCAATTAAATGTCATTAAGTGTGTTCACAATGACAAATAGTCACTTTCAGTTCGGTTGTCCTATCCGCAGAAGTAAGGTTTTTGTGGAACAATAGCCATTTTGTATTTATTTTAGACATGAGGGATTGGGAAATCACACTTTGTACCCAGGAATAAAAATAAAATAGAACTTTAATATATGTTATAATATTGTTATTATTATTATTATTGTTATTAATAAATATTTTTAAATGTTTCTGAACAAGACAACCTACATGTTTACGCTACAAGTAAACATAAATTCAGACACATGCAGTTTGTAAACAGTAGACCATAAACATGGAGGAGACACTAGGAGCACTAGTGAAGCACAATGAGTGCAAATGACCCCATAGGTGGTGTTATTTGTAACAGAGTGAGGGTCTAAATGTAACATTTGTTACATAAATGAACTGTTTATTTGGGGAGTTTCAGTTGCAACACTGTTAAAACTTACCCCAACATGTGGTGGCTGTGCTTTGGCCTGGCTAGCTCTGTGAGTTGTCAGCATGCCTTTAAATAGTTCTGTTTAGGTATGTGGGCTGCATGATGCTTATTGAAGAATAAGCTTCTATTACTAGGAGGCTAATGTAACTTTAGCTTAGCAATGGGTCATAGATGTGCTCTGTTGTTTAATGTTCTATTGGAGGTGCAGCCATGAGATGCCAGCACCTGTTGCTCTCACATTGCAAGCTCAGAGGGATACGTGTATGCGGCCGGATGTTTGTGTGTGTTGTTCATTCGCTTCAGCTGGGTTCAGCTGTGTGTGGGTGTATCACTCACAAAAACACACTGCTTCCTGATCCCAGTTGGAGCCTTTAACCACATTCACCATTAGATGGAAAGCACATACAGAGTGACCCATTAAACTATTGTTCTTTCATTATAGAGCACCAGCAGCTACAGTAATCAGCATCTGTGCTGACATCTGACTTCCCAGGCTAATTACCTTTGTATAAGCATGACTAATAAAGGTTAGTAAAGGTCATTAGGTTCAAAGACCTACAAACTGTAAAGCACAAAGATAATAAAGGGATTTCTACCCTTGAATAGAGCAGATATGGGTTATTGACTGCTGTTTCGATGGCAGAGTAGCCTTTAAACAAATTGGAGAGTGCCAAGAAAGGACTTTTTCATGTTAATGAATTGGTTGGAGCTATGAGGTTAGTTATTAGCTCTACTTAATTGTTAAAATTAGTTGGGGGTTTTTTGGTTTTTTTTGTGCATGAGCCCTGCAGCAACACTGTAGAACTCATAATCACTGGCACTGAGATTCAGTACCTGAAAGAATCGATTCTCTGAAGCTAAGGACTGAATTGCATACATGGACGTTCATGGTTGCCCTTATTTTGCAATCCTTATCCAGACAGCCTGTGTGAAAAATGTGTCATTTCATAGTCCTGCAAGGCTAACTATGATTTTAATAATGTGATCATTTGGGTCTGTGTTTAGCCTGTAGCCACAAACGTCTCCTCCACATATTCATACAAGGGGTCTTATGTGCAAAACAGCAAATAAAATGTGTTTTCTCTGTGCTGTCTAATAATTTCTGCTGGAAAGACACATTAGTGGCAACAGATCTATGATAAAAAATGTACAGATGAGGCATCACTACACAATTCAAAGAGAATACACATTTTAACCATGTTATCTATGTCATTTTGTCAAGTAAACCAAGCAAAATAAGCAAACCTGCTTTAAGTGTAGTAGACACATTTTTTCCATAATGTTAACACTTAGATCTTGTTACTCACTTTAAACCCATTTACACCTAGTGACCTGATGTGATTTGTATTTGTATGTATTTTGTATCTAAGCCACATGCATTTATGTTGGCATTATGAACCACATTTACTAAATGCAAGGTATTGTAGCCAAACGGTGAAAAACTGACAAGGCAAAGTAAAGGGTAACCAAACTTAATTACACTGAACTAATTGGATCATCCGAAGTGGGTCACTCAATTTAAATTAAACACTGAGAAGAAACTCATATAAGGAGGTGAACCAGGAGGCAGCGACGCCCATATTAAGTGGCAGTCTGAAGGCTGTTGTCTTTTGTTATCTTTGTTGTCTTTTCCTAGTGGCAGAGGTTTTGGTTGTCAAATGTGTCTTGGGGAAATAGTGGCCTTTACACTGCTAGAACATGTTGCTCGAATGCATCTCAAACCATCTCCTAAAATGATCTGAGCAGCCAGCAATCTATATCTGTTCTAAATGCATCTTGGGTTTGTTTACTCCTAAATATTCAGATATAGAGGTAAACAGATCCCCTGTCATTAAAAATTGTATATTTTCTACATGTTATAAGATGCATTTAATTAGAATAGAACTGTGTTCTCTGAACTGATAGAGCTCATTTTAATACCTTTTGGGTGATTTGGAGTGTGGTGTGCCATCCAGAGCTAACCATCCATGTTCACTGTTTTTGTAGATGAATATAATCAAATGCTCACAGCGATGTACGTCTGTTAATGCAGCAAAGAGGGACAAACACCCTGTGAATAGTCTCGAATTTAGAAGAAACACTGGACGAGCAGGCATCTACACACTTTTAGGCACATGATTTAACATTAATGTTTCTAATATGTCTTTAATATTATGATCTAATATTGTATTGTTCTAATATTGTAATAATATAAATTAATTTTGGGAAAATAATATGATTATTCAAATTATTTGTAGATGTTCTTAAGGTTAATAGAATGTTCTTATGTTCTTATTTAGTCATGGCCTCTTCCCATCCACTTGCTAGGACTCCCCTAATTGTACAATGCAACTAACACATGATCTTTTATATTTTAGCTTTTTTCTGGAAATGTTTGAAATAAGCTGAATTTTTTTTTTTTAAATTTATATTTTGACTCGAATTCTAAATTATACCACCCTTGAGGGCATGTATGCAGTATCTTATAAAGCACTTATGAAACAAAGTCATTGGCAAACTGTAAAAAAATGTAAAATTGTGAAAGCATTTGATTTACAGTAGCAAAAGAAGCAGGTAAAATCTACATTTCTGCTATTTTTGTGGCAAACTAAGGCATTTGATAGCAGTCAACCTGCCAACCTGTGCTTCCCAGGCTCTCAATGTGTTCATGAGAGAGGACCACTGATTCGCTCTCTGCTGTTGACCGGTCCTTCAGGTGTGGGGAAGAAGATGTTGCTGCATGCTCTGTGCACGGAGACCGGAGCCAACCTGTTCAACCTCTCCCCTGCCAATCTGGCAGGCAAATACCCTGGTAGGAGTGGCCTTCAGTACCTCCTGCACACGGTGCTCAAGGTAAGGGAAGAGTGCTTCTTCTATTTTAGAAGAAATATACTTTCTAAGAGCATGGAAAGACGACTTGCACACAAAATATAGACTCTTGTACAACTGTAAATTGAGCTTTATTTAATTTTACTCATTAATTTCTGTAGCCACTGTAGAAACATTTTAGTCCTACAGAAGACTACAAGTTAGAGTCTGTTTATTGGTCCATGGTTTATGTTAGCCATCCTTCTGCCTTTCATCAACGATGCTGCTTTTGGCTGGATATATTTAATGAAAGTGACTATTTGTCATTGTGAACACACTCAAGCACGACAACATAATGAAACCTCTGCATTTAACCCATCACACATGGAGCAGCGGGCAGCTATCAACAGCACCCAGGGAGCAGTGTAGCAGGACAGTACCTTGCTCAAGGGTACCTCAGTGGTTCCCAGGTCAGGACTTGAATCTTCAACCTTTACTTCACAAGGGCAAGGACCTAACCACTAGGCCACCATGCACTAATGCATGAGCTCCAGGCAACAGGTGGTCTCATCAGGTCTCCTGGTTACGGAGTGAACTCCAATTCTACAACGTGATGATATATTTACATGTAAACATGCATCTTTTTGCAGTATATACTGGACATATAAGGTTCATGTTCACTGGTCAACTAGCCAGTGACTGTAAAAACAAAGTGCTTTAACAAAGTGGACAGTAAGTGTAGATCACTTTTACTGCAGAAAAGGTTGCCAAGCTGTTGAGTTGCATATGCTTATGCTTTCAGATTAGAGCTCTTTTTTCCAAGCTCCAGCCTCCAACATATAACCGTACATGGCCTCTAAGAAAGGTTAGGTTTGCGTGCTCTGTTTGTTGCTTTGCTTCTGAGACACAGCACAACATGTATATCCAAACACGTTGCTTACTATGTCACCATGGCGACACCCATCCATGACATGACATGACATGATGTTCCAGAGCTGAACATTTAGTTCTGTATACTTTTTTCCCAAGAACATAAACATAAACAAAGAGGGTTGGGGGTGGGGCGATGTATCCCCACATTGCCTTTTCCTGCCTCATAAATGTGCAACCCCTCCACTGTGTTTGCTGGCGGGTTCTGTGGTGGGTCGGCAGGGTGTTTTGTTTGTGGCTGCATTTGTGCCTTGGCCCCTGAATCACTGGGAAAAGAAAGAGAGCACGGAGGAAAGCCAAGCTTAGTGCTGCTTGAGCAGCTCTGGTTGAGTACAGCTGGAACTGGAGATAAACTCAATGGAAGGTTGAGGTTTTGCCTGTTTGCATTGTTCGGATACAGCTCTTTCAGCGCCTCTCCTAATGCATTCTGGGAGTAGGACACTGTTCAATCGTGGCTTCCTGTCTGCTGCACCATTACCAGATGAATACCTTCCCATCCGCTGAAATGCCTCTCTACTTAGACCTTATCTCCAAGAGGCATCTGGCCATGCTTAGGCTTTACTCTCAAACACACTGTAAACACACCAGAGCGTCTAATGTGTGCATTTATGATAAATAGAGGTGTGGGTTATGGACTCATGGTCCTCATGGTAACTTAAACTTAACACGACCTTCACACTGACCTGGTAATGACTAGTTGGCGGCTAGCCTTTCCTATTTGCTTATTTATTTATTTCTGATTATCTGGCACTCTTCACTGCTGTGAACAGTGAGCAATGAATTTGTCCCCTGCATTTAACCAATCCGTGACATCATTGTACATACATCATGTGCAGGAGCAGTGGGCTGCACACCTATGGCACCTGGGGGGCAGCTAATGAGCTATGTGCCTTTCCCAATGCATTTCAGCTGTGGATGTGGAAGGAAGAAAGTGCTGCTTATTCATGCCCCATCCCATATTTTACCTGCTGGTCCCAATGATTGAACCAGCAACCCTCCTGTCACAAGCCTCCTTCTCTTCTATAGACCTTCATTAAGCTAGTGAAGATCTGTTTTGTCACCTGTTGTTTTTATTCATGTCATTATTTTAAAAGAGTTGCTTAATAATTCTGTAATTTTGAGATGAAAGGTCATAGATTATGTGTGATTTGTTATTGTCCAGTTACGTCCACTTTTATCATTTGCTCTTTTAAAAGAAATCTGCCACTTTAATGGAAAGCTGATTGTATGTGAATGTTTGACACTTAAGGTAGACAAGGTAGGTAGTCAGGGATTTTATGTGACACATCAAAAAAAAAAAAATGCATTTATATTACATTGTAATCCTTTGCTTTTTTTGCATCTGGAACAAGAGCTGCTAGTATATTAGAGCTTCCTTTCATCTCACTGTTTCTTGTCTATGTTCTCTGTTCTATGTTGATAGCACATGCTGTTTTTTTACTTGACTCAGCTTGTTTTCAGACTTCATATCTTGGATTTCCTCTAAGTTAAAATCCCTTTTTTGATTTACTTTACTTGAATTTACTTTTTTGGAATTACTTATCCTGGGAAATTCCTTCTTGAAATGCAAAAATCGATCATCACCTTCTTCGGGCCACTGCAGGGAGTCCAAGTCTCAAGCCACTAGTGAAGTCAGCAGGTTTATGCCTAGCAACAACTATAAAGTACATGATTTATACATGATCTTTAGTTTGATGTCTTCCTATGCACACTTGAGCTGGCATGGACTCCCCAAAAGCCTCTGACGGGTACATGTATTTACTATATATGCCACAAGCTAATTATGTGACTGTTGCTGAGAGTCAGTTCCTATTTGTGTATTTGTCACACTCAACAGTTTCAGATTTTCTTAAAAAAATATATAATATGCAATATTTAACAGTTTCATTTGTTTAAGGAAAAGTGTTTAGCACCTTTATACCCCTTTACAAATGACTGAAGGGGTGATAACTTTTTTCACACAAGGCTAACTGCATAACTTTTTCCTTCAATAAATGAAATGATCATTTAAACCATAACCATAGCCTTTTGTAGGCAATCGTAGATGTTGACAAAATCTTATTGCTGGCATAACAAGGTCAAAAAAAAATTTTTCTGGGGAACTGGTGGAGACAATTTTGTTTTGTTGACAAAGAGGTGAAGATAAAAATTTTTGTTGATACAGGTGTGGAGAAAAAATTTTACCAGTATATATTATAACTATGGGCTTACTTTAAGAACATTGTTTTATTGTTTATTCTGACGGTCTTTGTCTTTTTTTACATTTTGTTTGAAGATCAGTAACAACAAAGTGGGAAAAACATGCAAAAACAGAAGAAATCAGAATAATTTTCAAGACACAAAATCTTGTGTTTTACTGATCGACTGGAAGAATTGAAGGTGGCTGTTGATTTAGTTTACAGTTGCTTCTGATTTAGTAAGACAGTGGGTGTCTGGGGGCTTGTGTGTGTATGTGTGTGTGTGTGTGTGTGTGTGTGTGTGTGTGTGCTGATGTGCTGTTTGGCCTGTGTTGGAGGGATTTATTGTTATGTTTGGGCAGGTGGCTCGCCAGCTGCAACCCTCTGTCATTTGGATTGGAGACGCTGAGAAAACATTCTACAAGAAAGTTCCAAAAGCAGAGAAAGAGGTACGTCTCCCAACTGTGCTGCACTTCAGACATCTGGGTTCACATGTGCACAAACACATGTTAAGTTGTACACACACAATCTGCTGTCTTTCTCCTTCATGCACACAATAGGTGAACATATTCAAAAGACAATAGGTGGTAAAGATCCCATACAGAGAAAAGCAGCAGCATCCAAACAATATTTTTGACACTTTAAGTACTTGAAGAAATAGCCTCTACTGCCCTCTTGTGGCTGAAAAATTCACATTCATTCCACAAGTATATGTGGTTATTTACATTTGGCTGACACTTTTATCCAAAGCGACTTCCAAGATGCAGAGCAGTGTAGCGGGAAGGTACCTTGCTCAAGAGTACCTCAGTAGTGCCCGGGCAGGGACTTGAACCTGTGACCTTCAGTTCGCAAGCGCAATGTCTTAACCACTAAGCCACTACTTTTCACTATCCTTTGTGGTATGTGTATTTCTTGTTTCACAAAGATCATTAGGCCTACTCCAAAGTCATTGTAGGCATTGAGGGTTCCCCACTGCTCTACATAATATAATACTATAACAATGCATTTCTGACACTTTAATGCCATTTAAGCCTAGTGCATTTTTGAATTTCTTATTCATATAAAATTATTTATATAAACTTTTATCTTTATTTGTGGCTTGACAGTATGTCTGTATTATCATGTGACACATTAAACTGAAAAATGTATGCACTTATTTAATGTTACCATGCCAGATTCCCATTGGCCAGGATGTGCTTTCCATCTTGCCTGGTACTCTTTCACCTTCATTTATTGCAATATTGATCTAGATGGAGCCTAAAAGGCTGAAAAAAGACCTGCCAAAGGTGGTGAAGTCTATTAAATCAGAAGACCGTGTGCTTTTGGTGGGAACCTCTCGCAGACCTTTTGATGCTGACCTCAAAGCACTTTTTAAAGTGTACAAAAAGATCATCATGATCCCCAGACCAGATTATGCCTCAAGACTCAGTAAGTATAAACAAATTAAATGCTACTTTATGACATCATATCTTATTATTTTACAATGTGTATATAGGTGTACTGTATGTTGAACAGTAACAGAGACCAACTTATAGTTGTATATACAGCAATCGGACAGATATTTGATTTTTACTGTGAAATCAACTTTTTATCAGTGTTTTTTGATTATTGTGTATTTAATTACAGATTTGTATTGTTTTACCTGTCCAAACTTAAGTGCTTCACTCTTTTGCAGCCCACTATTTTTACCTTCAGTGTTTCTGCAAATATTAAAAAGAAAATGAAAATAAATGAATAATGTTATCCAGAAAATGTTAATAGCTTTCATGGTGGTTGGATACTTGTCAAGCTACTGCATTTGCATTTGTATGTAAGTGAATGGAAAAGTGGCTCGTTCCAGATCTCTATTATCTCTATTATCTTTTATGGACAGCAAAAGGAATATGTAGGTTAGTTTCACCTGATTTACTGACATATGGGCTGCATTACTGCATTGCAATAAGATTCCTGTATGTGTGTAGTTTTATGGAAAGAGCTGCTTGTGGTGCGAGGGGCTCAGCTGGGCTCCACTCTGGACCTAAGCTCCCTGGCTAAGGTCACTGATGGCTACACTCCGGGTCACATCCTGCAGACAGTGCTCAGTGTCTTGAGCCCCCGCCGCCTCAGTCAGCAAACCAGGAGAACCCTCACTGCCCTTGAATTCATTCCCCCTCTCGCCAGACAAGAGCCCATCTACAAGGAGGAGGAGGAAGCCTTGAAGGTTAGAGACACTTTGTGATAGTGAATGATAAGCTGCAGTGATTGCTTAAGTCTAAAGAAACTACTGTGTATTTACTGTTTATCTGACATGTGTGACATCTGTGCAAGACATTTAATGGTCATTAGAGCAGCAGTTCTCAAACCCTTTTAGTCTAAGTGGATTCTTGGTGGATAGTATGTGCCATTGTCTCCCAACCTTCCCAAAACAGAATTAATAGGGTAGCAAAACTAAAAATGACAACATGCACATATGTTAGCCCCCAGTTTAGGAGTACTGCACTGGAGAATCTGGACCACCTTCCTGAGTATTAGGGCTTTTATATAAAAATGCATGTAATGTTTCTTTTCCACATCCTCTCACAGAGCACTTGTTACTAGTTATTAACTACAGCTTATAGCCCTTCTGTTCTGTTTTGTGTTGATCATCCTCTAGCCACCAGTTTGCCTCCCCTGGTCCTGCAGTTGCCCCCGTCCTGCACATTCACTTCAACTCCTTGGGTTATTCGTTGTCTAATTAGTTTGGTCAGGTGTGTAGAAATTAGACCATATAAAATGTGCAGGGCAGGAGATGATCCTGGACCCAGGTTGTACAGCAGTGTATGCAGTCTCCACATTCTCCAGTAGGAGGCACTATTGGCACTCATGCTTCTAACTTACAATGTGTACATATTCCCTGGTTATGAGTCTTGCAGGAATTTATCTTTCTTAGACAGCAGTGATGAGGTTAAAGTAGGATCAAAACAAACAATTTTTAAACAAATATTTGCTTATCTGTGCATTTGTCTGAGTAATTGTTTTTGCTTGTTTAATGAACACATAGCCGAGTTGTTTAACTGAACATAAATCTGATGTCTCCAATGGCTGTCATTGTCACTGCTACATTAAGAATGGCCCATCAGTCAAATAACATCTGGTACAAAGTAGTTGTTTCTTATAAAGTGGGCATTAAATGTGTTACTGTATCCTGGCAGGCCTGGTATAGCCGGACTCCACTGGGCAAAAGGCGGGCACGAGCTGCCAAGGAGTTAGAGGATGCAATGCAGCTGAGCAAAGGAAAAAAGAAACCAGGAAAGGGCTCGAAGAAAGAACCAGATGGGAAGGGAAAAAGGAAAAAGAAAAGGAAATGAATGTTTCACTGTTTTGCAATTGACTGAGTTTTGAAATGCACAAAATTTTAGTTTTAGATACATTTTTTGTTCTTATTTAAGAGCTGAAGAACCTTGAACTGAAACGTGGAAATTGATGTGCACAGTTCATCTTTTGGCCACCAGAGAGCAGCAGCAGACTTCTCCCGCTTCTCTGCTTTACTACCTCACTTTACTCAACTCTCTGTGCATCAACATACTTCCTGTGGTTTCTGTGTTTTGTTTTGTTTTTCACAGAAGACATTTATAAATGTATTTATTAGTAAATTAAGTAGTTTATGAATTTACACCAACATATTGACTGATGCATCAAATGGACTCACATGCTGAAATCTTTGCCATTGTTGTTACATTCTGGTTTTACTCATTAAACTAGAATCTATTGTGTCTTTTATTTGGAATCTAATATTTGGGGTATTTTATCACTTGGAGGAAAAAACGTCTGACTTGTTTGAAATGTGAAGCTGGTCTTTTGGAATACTGTGGCCTTTTCTGTCAAGATTTTCAGCTGTTCTTGTGTAAAAACACAAAATGAAATACCTAATTGCATTGTGTCACACCTTGGCAGAGGAATGCAGCACTATAGAAATGAGATGCTAGCACTGTACTGTGGTAGTATCTCTCCTAAACGGTGTCATTTGGTTCCTCAGTGGCGGAACTGCTAATTAGCCTGTGTAATGAACCGCTGTGCCTGTGGCAGCCAGCAGGACTGCACTGCGACACCTTAGACCACCTCTTAAAGGCTCTTTTGGCAAGCCAGCATGCTTTGGCAGTGGTGTAGTCAGGTCATAAGTAGTGGGTATATTGTGACTAGCTAGCCCACTCACAGTTATCAAGATTGGCACAGTTGACCTTTTATAGGGTGGAAGACAGAGAAAACACCCAGGTCACATCACTAGTCCATGGCATGGTAGACACACAAACAAGCACATTCACACTTACAGGCAATATAGCATCTCCAATACGCCATCCAACCTAAACATAGGGAGAGCAGGCAAAATCCACACAGGATTGAACCCATGACCTTCTTGATGTTAGGTAACAGTGCTACCAATTGAACCACCAAACAGGATATGTTCTCTGTCAAGTTTTAATTCAAATAATATATAATATAATAGGTATTTTATCCAAATATATCACACAGAAAAGGCCTTTACAAATGTATGAAGCCTTTTTAGGCTTGTGGTGAGTCGGTCAATTGAATAGGACATATAATTCTTGTCATCCAAACAGGCTGTCTGATGTAAACATATAGGTTAACTTTAGAGGTTAGTGTGTAGAAGAGCATTATTTAGGAGCTTCAACTTGCCTGAGAAATAACAAAAGTGAATAAACAAGCAAATGGTTTGTTCATTATTTAAAGGTGATTTTTATATGGGCTGCATATTTTTTATACTACTGCTTTAAGATTTATTAAGAGAGTTGTTGCCAGCTGTTTTGGTTGTCCAGAATCATGTTTTAGTGTTAATTTTCGATACTTGTAAATTTCACTTGTAATGGAAAAAGCCAAATGTGTGAATCTTGGAATAAATGTGTGAACAGATATGCTGGTTATAAGATATCGAGACAGAACAGTTTTGCAGGATTTGACCTTTATTAGGCAGCAGTGATGACATGGATATTATCAAACTTTTCCAAATATTTGCTTAGCAGTCCACTTTCATCATAGTTTTGGCTTGTTTAACGAATATAGAGTTATTTCACTGAACATAAATCTTGTTTAATATGTATGACTGGGTATATTAAAATGTTTTATACGAGTTTATTTTAATTTTAAGAACATTAAATAGCCTGCATGAATCAACTACCATTAACCTGATTTTTCTAGCATATTTTCCATTTTATTTTCAACCAGATGGAATCTCTTAGCTTTCTCATGCTGTGTCCTACAGTGAAGAACATTTATTTATTTAGCTTTCTAAAGCCAACAAATACAAACACACTACAAAATAGTTATTACACATGATCTTGAACTTTATTTTAACTGAGAGAAGTACAAAGAAATTATGTTTAATTAATTGGCTGACCAGTGTGGTTGTATTTTGTTAATATGAATACATTTTAAATTTGATTCCTGCTACACACTCAAAAAATGATTTGAAACATTCCACAGTAAGTAGGTGAGTCGGTAACAGATCAAAGGGGCATTCACTTTGTCTCTGCAAGTAAACATGGGTCTTGGCTCACCACTTTGTGCCAAACGTCATGAAATAATTGTCAGCCAGTTCAAAAAGAACATTTGTCAACACAAGATTACAAAGAATTTAATTCTTTCATTATCTACAAAACATAATATTGTGGAAAAATCCAGAGACATCTCAGGCCAGAAAACACTACTGAAAGTGCATGATCTTCAAGCTCTGAGAAGGTACTGAATGAGAAACCATAAGGTTATTTGGATAAATATAGCTACATGGGCTCAGAAAAACTTCAGAAAATTGCTGTCACTTAACACAGTCCACTGCAACCTAAAATATAACCTGAAATTTTGTCACAAAGAGAAAACCTCACTTCATTTCTATGCAGAAAAACCGCTGAGATCTCCGGACCAGAGATCATCTCAGATGGACCAAGAGACAGTGGAAACATGTGCTATGGTCAGATGAGTCCACCTTTCAGCTTGTTCTTGTGAAAAATGTACTTCTAAAATGTAAATGAACTGCAAAAATATGCAACTGATAAAAAATGTAGAATACAGCAGAACAATTCCCATTAATTTACAAATATAAATCAATGAGAAAAAATGTTTGTACAAACAGTTTGTTTGCGGGTCAGGCCGGAGATTCTCATCACAGGCAATATTAGCCCTAGCCAGACAGCTGGAGAAAAACCCTTGCATGCTTTTTTCAGCCCTAGAATGCCTCAACCCTAATATCTAAGTTTCTTCCATGGCCTGGAGTAGGTGTACAGATGAAGGAGCCTGACCGCTGTGCTAAAAAAAAGTCCTCTGTAAGGTTAAGGAAGGAAGAACATGCAGGTAAGAAGTCAGCTGGTTGCCTATTGACTAGTCCCAAATTAGAGCACCCCTGAAGAAACTGACATCTCTCCTGTGACTTTTTCTTCTACCTGCATGTCTTTGTGAATTTATTGTTCCAAAACAAGTGAACTGACTCATTGTCCTTTTATCTCTCTGTCTTAAGGTTCCACCTGGGGAATTCATGTGTTAATTGGGTTTGAGCTGTGATGACCTCATTTAGTAATATTGAATGCCAGTGCCTTCTAAAAGAGCACATAAAGTGATTGAGAAAAACTGAAAAAAAGATTACTTGATTTATGGTCATCATTACTGACAGATTGCTCGATTACCAATGTAGTCGGTAGTGAAATCCTTACTGTTTAGTCAAGAATATTGTTCAACACTTACCAGCACCAGCATTATAATTAAGGCTCTAGAAGAGAGGCTGTTTCAGTTAGGCTAGAATACTGTGATAAATACTGTGCTGTTATTTTACTTCTTTTAAGTCATGTGTAATGTAAGAAATAATGGTTCAGTTTTCCTAATTGAGGATATAATCCTGATTTCTGCACTTCATAAATGTTTATGTACCAGCATCAGCATCAGCATTAGCAAATATGTACAAGAAAATATATCATTGACATTGGCTCACAAATCCCACTCTGCTGCATCCCTAATTATAAAAAAGTAGAAAAAATATGTAGAAAAAATGAAAAAGCATGAGTGAATGGAGAAGACCCCCACATAGCAGTCTCATTTAGGGTACACCAACAGAAGTATCGGTATATGCTTGTTGGGGTGCTTTTCAATGTATCATTGCGCATGTGCCAGCAAATGTTGCAAATCTCAGCATCTTATTTGGTATTTCTGCATTTTGCATAGACTTGCAAACACTTCTGTGTCCCAGTAGAGGACCTACTATTCCTCCCCATATCCTCGCATTCCTCCACCAAAACCCTTTCTTGGTACAACCCCAGCCTGAGATTGGATGGACTCTTCTCCCTATCCAGCGGTGTGTATTCTTCCCTTCCCTTCCCTCTTTCCTCTTTTCTGTTCCTTGATCACTCTGTCTTGTTCCCTCATCCTCCGCACCAGGTGGGTTTATAGAGCATGACAAACTTACTCACAACTCCATGCTCCTTCCAGCTTCAACTCACATCTAATTGAATTATTCAGAAGGGTGTGTGTGTGTGTGTGTGTGTGTGTGTGTGTGTGTGTGTGTGTGTGTGTGTGTGTGTGTGTGTGTGTGTGT
>JBBPDA010000105.1:5697695-5713808 GCA_037974385.1 Arnoldichthys spilopterus
TGTGTGTGTGTGTGTGTGTGTGTGTGTGTGTGTGTGTGTGTGTGTGTGTGTGTGTGTGTGTGTGTGCATGTGTGTGTTCTCATCCAAGGAAAAGCCCTGAAGCTAGGTGTCATGTTAAGATAAGGGTGAGATTTTTTACCTCTCTGCTTATTCGAATGAGACACATTGAAGTGCGTCTGCTGAAGTGTACTCACTTATAACAATTCGTCCCATTGTGTTCAAATGCACGCCTCATTACTGAACGGAAAAAGGACAATGGTTTCATCTGTTGTTAACACTACTCATGGCTTTTTTTCTGCCATGTTCGACATTCCATTCTTAATTAAAATGCCTCTTTTGACTGTTCACTATTCTCCTAGGTAATTTCCATAATCCTAGACGTATCTTCCCTTCAGGAGCGATTATAATTAAACATTATTCAGATTGGATTATTCACATGCATCTTTTCATCTCATCAAGAGCGAAGTCGAGAGCGTGGCACCCCCGTGGCCGCAGCGGCAAAACAAAGAAAGTCTACTGGCTCATTTCAAGGAGCCTTTTAACCATTGTTTCCCAATTACTATTTATTTTCCCTGGCCTGGGGCTCCCAGGCCCAGGCTTTCTCATGCACCCTTGGCTCTCCTGCTACTAGCTGCAACCTCTGAGCTAGCATTTATGGTGATGCATCCAGCCCCTCATAGCCCTCAGCCAGCCTAAGGTCCACGTGACCTTGCTGAACCCCAGACCCTAAAACAGGCCTCAGGGGTTAAGGGTGAGACATGCCCGTTTAAGATGTTATCCTGGCCTTAATGGAGCCATAAAAACGAGCTTTCGCAAGACCATGATGACCGAGGATCCTGAAGGATGGCCCCCCTACCTGTCACATCAGATGTCTGTGTGTGTACGGAGAATACAAACTGCTCATTTTAAAGGCTAATTGTGAATGTCTGACAGCCCAAAAGGACTTAAATGATGAAGACTTCTTAGCCCACGGTTATGTAGGGGATTGAATTAGCGCAAAAGTTCTGCAGTGATTTCTAATGGAGAGAAAAAACAGATGCAGTCTGCAGCACGTTCACTGGGGTCTGCACTTTGGTGGTTGGTATAAACAACGTTCTGAATCACCGCTCCAACTGTGCAATGCTGATGTCATTTTGAATGCTCCAATTATTGAACAATTAGCCAGCTGGGTATATTAAAACAAAGCAATTAATGTTATGCTAATAAGCCTGATTTCTTGCTATTCTCTATCATTTGCTAATTATTTGTTAATTATCCTGACTTTGTAGCACATCAAATTAAGAGTGATTAATCAGACAGATTGTGGTATTTAACAAACTCCTCCACAGACCTGGAACAGATCTCATATGACTGCACAGTGTGAGCTTGATCCTGCAGGCTACCTGAAAAAGGTCCTACATAGTACAGCCCATATCGTGGAAACTGATTCATCCTCACCTTTGTTTAGTAAGAGTTTATTGTGGCACATTACATGGTCAAACTTATGTGAATGTCACATGAATTACACCACTTGCTAACAAGTGTATCAAATCAAGCAGTCTCCACACACAAACACTGGCAGCTAAGAGGGTTGTACTGATCTGTTTGGTGACTTAGGATGCCCCCTTTTTTATAAGTAAGTTCATAAAATTTTTGCCCTGCTAGATCTGCCCTGATCAACTGTAAGTGCAACTGTACATATTTGGAAATTGGAAGTAGAAAGGAGCAACAACAGCTGATGTGGTAGACCATGCAAATTTACAGAGCAGGGTCAACAATTCCTAAAGTGCATATCCTCTTCTGCATCAATACGTAATTCCAAACTGTTTCTGGAAGCAACACACAAACAAACTGTGCCTTAAAAACATTATAAAAATGGCTGCACACAAACCTTAGATCGTGATGTCCAGACGCTACAAAGCACACTGCGACTGGACTCAGGAGGAGTGAAATATGTCCTCTTTTAGTGATGAATCATGCCTCACCATAAACCAGCTTGATGGATAAATCTGGGTTTGGTGGATACCAACTGGAATGCATGCATGACTGTGCCCCTATGCCCAAAGTGAAGTTGGACAAGTTTGGTTTGATGAGTTCTGTGTGGAGTGTCCTGCACAGTGCTGTGACCTTAACCCAAAATGATTCATTGGAACATCGATTGTGAGCCAGACCTTCTCATCCAACACCAAGGTCTGACCTCACAAAAGCTCTGTTGCCTGAATGGGCACAAATTCCCACAGACACACTCCAAAATCTTGTGTTTACCCTCCCCAAAAAATGGGAAGGAACTAAGCAGAAAAATCAGTCAATTTTTTTAACACTAGCTAATACACATATCAGTTTAAACTCTATTCTAATTAGTCCACAGCAGTTAGTCACTGAAGTTATAAGGAGAGTTTTAGCCCAGATTGCTTTGTGAGTATGGCAAAAAAAAACAGAGCAGCAAATGAGGTCATTTACATTAAAGCCACAGTAACAAATTTAAAATTGTTTAAGTAAAATGGTTTTTATTTTAGTTAGAAATTAATAATGTAAGAAACCGATTAGGATTGATTTTGGTACAAAAAGCAGCAGAAGTCATGAACAGCACTAATCACCAACCCTTAGAGGTGTTACTTAATATAGCAGACCTATAACACCTTTATACAGGCTTTGAAAGGCTCACTAACATCATTACACTGCTTGCAGGCCAGTCCCACAGCGAGAGTAAGGAGGCAGGTAGAGAGCTACAAGAAGGGACTGTTAAACCAGATGAGTGGGCCATTAAAGGCCAGGTGTGTTCCTCCTGAATTACACTGTTGCCCAGCTGCCTAATCGCCAGCCACGTTGCCCGGGTCAGTCGCTCAGCAAGAGAATCTGGGAAATCACAGGACGCCATTGCCATCTTTTAGGGCTGGGGAGGGACGACCTTGACAAGTCATTTTTATGGCCCCTGAAAACCAGAAGTGCAAGTGATTATCCACATAGCTCTTAACTCAGCCTGGGCTCCTCTCTTAACTACTCGATTCTGAGAATCCTACCAGAACAAGCCCCCATCATTACAGTTAAGCAGAGAAAAAAAACAGTTTCACTCAGAACACATAGGTTGATGGTTAGGTTATATTATCTACCTACCTGTAAGAGCTATTTTTAGTTCTACCCAACTTATTATTAGTTTTCTAATCTTTGTGTAATCTCAGTAACTATCTAATTTGTCTTCAGGTCATGTTTACACTGATATTTTACACTAAAAGTCTAAATCTAAAGCTGAAAGCTCCAACCAAGCGCATCTTGGCATGTACAATATCGTATTGCAGTATCTACGTCTAAGCTCTGCAGGGCTGCAGGTTTCCAGGACCTGAGTTTCACATCCTTAACAAAGTATTTCTCAAGCCAATCCCCAGGGACCCCCAGACGGTCCAGTTTTTTCCAGTGCATTCTAAAGCACACAATCAAGAACCTGATACAAGCAGGGATACATTAAAAAAGACTTTTTAGGGGTCCCTGGGGGCTGGGTTGGGAACCCCAGACCTAGAAAAAGTGTGAATATCATTAAATAGTCTTGGAACGGCATATCAAAATCTTTTATCAGTTGTTAATTCCAGTCAGCGATATGGGTTGCATAGACTAGCTAACATCTAGTTGACTGCCAACATTCATCATTGCTAGCTTGATGATAAAGTAACAAGTCAAACACTATTTAGGAGGCAGAAATTAGCTTACTAAGCTACAAAAGTAACATATTATATTAAAGGTTTCTGCATTCAACCTCCTGGGTCATGCCCATGACTTAGTGACTGTATCTGGACTTGTAGCGCAAAGGAATACACCCTCTACTAAGACAACCAGTGACAACAATTAATGTGCAAAATCAACACCAAGAAAATGAACTGTTCTTTACAGAGGAATAAATGGCAGGCTAAACTCATCCTACAAAAACTGAATCAGGGTGTTAATTGATTTACATTCTTCACATTTGTCTTTGGAGAGTATTAGGAACTGTATTCAATTGGGAAATTAGTAAACATTTATAAAAAAATAATAAGTTGTAACAGTGAGTCCTGAGAGGAAGGCTTCTTGTACAAAGTTGCCTTATTGAGACCCGGTAAGGCATTAAAAACTCCCTTTGAGAACAGCAGTTATGGGTCAGAAAACAAGCAGATACACATATCCTAGGCAAATCCAAGGCACCAAATAAGAAAAACAGAACAAACCAGCAATTTGTCAAGTCTACCTGATGTGTACATGTGTACAATGTATTGAACCCAGAATGAGGTGCAGATGTATTTAGCATGCAGCTTGCACCAGTTGGTTAACTTCATGGACAGAGTGACTGAGGCTAAAACGTTTTGCAATACAACAAAAGAAAACCGGCATTCATGTCTCACAATTCAAACTGTAGTCAGCTCCTAGATCCAGACACTATTAGCAAACTACTTTTTCAGGCATCCATTTTAATATGGTAATAATGACTAGTCATCTATTAAAGATTAATAGCTGGGCAACCCCTAGCTCATGAACATGTGAACATAACCTTGTTTATATAATGAAGGAGTAATTATAAAGCCTCAACCTTATGTGGTGACCTTGTCAGCCATTGCCATTACCTACATAAACTCAAAACTCCCCACCCCACCAACAAACACACACACTCACAAAAACATCCTACATTCATACATTTATACATGCACAAATATAAGGGTACCTGACCTGCTAACATTTAATAGATGGCCAAAGGTCAGATAGGGATTTAAGATATGTTTTCAACGCACATGTCTCTTTCATACAGCTGGCCCACCCTTGAGATCTGACGAGGTGTAAAAAAGTGACAGGAATGCACTGGAGGGACATTCATCACTGCAAATCTGAGGCGACACCAGTGAATACAATGGACCTCCTGTTAACAAGGGTTCTCTTAGAGTCTACATATGACTATCATATCATTGCCGAGGGGAGCTGCTGTCCATCCATTCAGCTTGATTATCAGCCATCACAGCCCACTCAGACTAGTTTAACTATCACAGATCTCCATGTGCTTCATATGCTGCCCATCCCCCAGCCAAAACAGGGGCTGTCAATCCAAGTTATAAACCTTAGCTGATGCCCCTTTTATAAACTGAGACTTTTATTTGTTTTTCTTTTATATATGTTAGTGCTATCTGGTTTTGACCAGAGGAGGATGTGTTTTCCTTCTGAGTCTTGGTTCCTCCTAAAGTTTCTTCCTCTTGCCTAGGGAGTTTCCCTTGCCTTCATTACCTTGGCTTGCTCATTAGGGGTTTAGACCCAGATTCTGTAAAGCTGCATTGTGACAACTTCAGCTGTAAAAAGCGCTATAGGAATAAAATTGAATTGAATTGACTGTATGCAGAAGCATGTGCTGCATAAAGTGCAGATCAAATGAGAGCATCTCTTCATCCATGGTTTGAAATAGGTATAAGATCACTTATTTCTCCACAGACTGGTATGGCTGTTGTGAGCGCAACGCCTGCACAGGGCTCATGTAGGACTAATTAGCATGTGAAGGATGAGGAGGCAGAACTCATTAGGGCTCTGGAAGGCTGAGCATACTGTCGCCCTCTCCCTGTAATGATGTTGAATCCACCACAAGCTCACGACACACACAACACTTTATCAAACGTCTCCTTGTTCAGGATTAACCCTGCTGTTGACACTCATCATTCCCACTTTTCTACTTCGCTCCATAAAGCCTTTGATTCTCCTTCTCACTCTTCACCTGTCGGCCTCTCTCTAGCTCTTCATTCTTTTCTGATCTCTCTGTCACTCACTCTCAGGGCTGGCTGTAATTCACCTGGTGTTTTTCATTCTTCATTAGAGGCTCTGATGTGACATGATGAGGCTGAACTAACTGGTAGAGTTCAGGTTGCCTTGTTATCCATCATGGCTCTGAAAGTGAGGTGTCGGAAGCCTCCAAATGCTACAAAATAAAGAGTGCACCATAACTGGTTAATATATTTTAAATAGACCGCCATGATTTTTGCCACCCTGGCTTACTGGATTCATGTAAAATTACAGCTAAAACATCACTGACCTTGGACCACCTTGAGTATACAAAACTCTATATAATTTAACTTTTGCTGTAAGTATTTAAGAGTCACCCTAGACTAAACTGAATTGACAGAAAAGATGTCTGTGGGCTAATAGATTAGTTAACTAGATCACACACTAGAAGAAACCAATGGAAAGAACAAGGAACTAACCTAATTTTAGCATCAGAAGACATTCACTCTATTTTCGTCCCCTCGCCTGTACCAGTAATTAAGCATGTAATTATTAAATAACCGCCTTTTGAAATGTGTGTGAGAGCGGCCTGAGGTGGATTTTGGACTAATCTAATTGGGGCACCTTGTCTGAAAGTCCAGCAAGGGCCTTTAAGAAGACTAGATGTCTTCTGACTCAACGCTGACCGTCTGGAATCCTGAACCCGTGAATGTCTTTAATTCTGCAACATTAGGCCCTGATGTCTAGTCAGTGTGTGACCAGCAATGAGAACATTAACCTGGCTGTGTTGTGGATCCATGTAAGTTTTTTCAACTTTGTGGCCTGTCTGTCAGTAGAGAATGAGGGTTGGTCCTTTTTCAAGGACTATAATTAGCAGAACAGCTGTAATGCTCCTTTAAGTCTGGGTTCAACATTTTGCTGTTAGTTCATGTGTTAGTTCATCGGTTACTTAAAAGCTTCAAAATTTTGATTTGTAGGCTACGTGTAACCTCTTGCTGAACTGTCACTGGAAGCAGTAAGGTTACCCTGCTGCTGTCATGCTCTTCCAAAGGCTCTGTTGGTTTATTAAGTTATGTTGTTCAGATATACATGCTGTCCTGCCGTGTGAGCCAAAATTGTTGTGTAGTGAGCATACCAAGCAAAAGTAAACACATTTTAGTGTTACTATGGTTACCCAATTTAAACAGGAAACCCGTTTTGGACACCATGCATGCACTTATTTGGATGAGTGGGAAACCTAAACTTGTACATAATTATTTTTAGTTTTAAAGATTTCATTCATAAGATGTTAGTGTATATGTAATATGCCATGATAATAAGTGCGTGTATTTGTAAGTAATAATTTGGAATTACCTATGTAGGGATTAAAGATTATTAAATCAGTTTAAAAGTAAATATATTAGAATGGTTTCAGGATTGCTATTACTTTACATCTTTCAGTCATCTACATTTTTCATTAAATATAATTTAATGGTAAATATAATGAATTATTCTATTAGTACCACTCTAATATAATATGAATTGGGTATCTTCCATACAATCACCCAATTTTTTTAATAATTTATTTTGTATTATCAAAAAACATGTATTTGACCAACAGCTGTCGTTTACCGAACTTGAGAATACGCTGTAAATGAACGACGTCCAAAAATAGCGGAAATGACGCAAGTTACTGCGTATTCGGCGTCCAAGTCGGGTAGCGACAGTTACAAGAAATGATGGCTTACTCGTAGATCAGCGCCCCTTCTGACGTCACGAGGATGCTGCTGTGTAGTAGCACTATGTTGTAGTTTCTTGTTTGTCATATTTACCACAACAGTTTGGGAGAAATATATTTACATCTATCCCAGTGTACATTCCAATTAAGATGTGCATTGTTTTAGAGATAGGCCTATACTAAAAACAACAACACACGAACTGAATGCAGGCCCCGTGCGTTTGGCAGTAAGGTGGGATGATGTGGCATTTTATGGCGTCGTTTTTTTTTATTGAGGGTGTATCGATTTCTTTGAAGCGTATAACAGTGCGTGTGAGAGAAACGGACGCCTACGGCAGACTGATAGCGATCCAATCCTGAAGAACAGTGGTGCGGGTTAGTGGAAGCTCGGTGTGCGCTTGAACAGAGCTACGCCGTGCGAATCCTGCGCCGTCTCTGCGTTTGCCCCTGTTGTTCATCTGTGTTGAACGTGCCCCCAGGGGCGAAAAACCACTGATGCTTCACCTCATTTCCTCGCTTTATTAAAGCGAGATGAATTGGCCCATGGCGCGCAGTCGTGTCGCGGTGTGAGCCGTTTTAATGGGCAGCGCGTTACAAACGAAACGGCGATGATTACAGCGCCCACTTTCTTCGCCTGTTTACCGAGCGAAAGTGGCGATGAGAACGTGCCCTATGATACAAACATCCGCCCCGAAAAGGCAATTGGCCTAATCAAGTGGGAAGGGTTGTACAGCGTTAAAGCATATGCTTTCTGCTCCCCACTGAACTGTACCAACAAATCCACTGGTATTAATGTCGATAAGCGAAGAAAATAATTACAACTATATTTCAGTATTTCACTCATCATTTCTTCTAGCCAGGGTCGCTGCTGTGTGCTGTGTCTAACTGCATTAGTGTGTAATATGTGAAATATGTAACAAATATAAAGGCAGAGCTGTTAAACAACAGTGTAAATGACACTGTAGAACTACAGGCATAAACCCTAACAGAAATATTGAAAGTACAATCCTTCTCAATCAAATAAACTGAAGAGATATATTTTACCATTAATAAATAAATACATACAAATAAGTATATATCTAAATAAATACATACATACCAATAAAACAATTATTCATACATAAGCGAAGAAAAGACAGCACACTTTTTTCTTATTTAATTCAAATGAATATTAATACTACTACTATTAGGCTACTACAATAAGGACAAAAAGTTCATCTTTGCCTCCTGCTTGGCTACATGATGTAATTGTTGTGATGTATTACCTAGACTGGCCTCTGTAGGGAGCTCTGTTGTTCCACACGTACATTGTGCACAACGTTTTTGTAGTCGCAGTTGTGCTTCATCTTAAATCGAAATAACTCATCACTATGATTATTATTTTATGATAATAATTAGTCTGTTTTGTCTTGTCAAGAAGAAATAATTATCCAAACTTCTGTCTACATTGTAACCGTCAGTCAACTCCAATTATTTAGAAAATATACAGGATGAATAGAAAAATATCTTTTTGATGTACAGTCAAAACTCCTAAAGATCAGCTTTCCATAACCTTAGTAAATATGTTAGTGTTGTTTTACATGCACGTTTTTGTGTGTTTTTTTAGTTTTATATACACTTTATTTCAGGAAAAGTTTAAAGTTTTATAAAATGTATTTAAAACCGAAAAACTGACTGACCAGCTTAATGCATTTTGTAAAGATAAACACGTCTGATTTGTTCAACGTAACACTTAAAAAATGTTTGGACAGGGCAAAAAAATAAGAATGAAAAATTTGTAGAATATTCAAGTTACACAGTTTTGAAACATTCCACAATAAGCAGGTGAGCTAGTAAAAGGTTGGGTTATCATAATTGGGTATAAAAGAAGCATCCACCAAAAGCTTAGTGTTTGAAAACAAAGATAGATTGTTGCTTACTACTTTGTGCCAAAAATCATGAGGAATTGTCATTTAGTTCTCACTGCAAGATTACAAAGGTTTTAGGTCTTTTACCATCTACAGTACATAATATTGTAAAAAACAAAAAAAAATCATGGAATACAGAAAAAAGTTGAGCAAGGGCAGAAATCACTGCAAAATGTATGTGACTTTAGTGCCCTTAGAAGACATGAGATTGCTTCACTGCATGAGAAATCTTCTTGCTACTATGACAAATATAACCAAAGGGCTTGGAAGGACTTCAGAAAACTGTCGTCACTTAAAAAACTCTGCCACTTTGTTTCTTAGTGTGAAGGCCATACATAAATTCTTTGCAGAAATTCTTCAAAGTTCTCTGGGCCCAAGTTCTCAGATGGTCTGAAAGTCAGTGGAAATGTGTACTGTGGTCAGAAGAGTCCATATTCTAGCGTGGTTTGAGAGAAAATGGACATTGAGATATCTGTGCCAAAGTTATCAATAAAATAGTGTATCAGTCATGGTATGGAGGTACATGAGCACCCACGGCATGAGTGACTTGCGTGCATGTGTAGGTCTCACACAGTGGAGTCTTGTATTGGAGTTTTAGAGAGTGATATGCTATCATCAAGGCATTTGTTTTCTTGGGAAGCCTATGATTGTTTCAGTAAGACAATGTTAGGTCTCATTCTGCATGTGCTACAGCAGTGTGGTTTTGCAGACACAAAGTGTGTGTCCTTGATTGACCTTCCAGTAGTCCAAACCTGTTTACTATTGAAAATGTCTGGCACATCATGAAGAGGAGAATCAGACAATGGTGAACACGAACTGCTGAGCAGCTTAAATCTTGTAGCAAGAATGGGCAAAACTTCCACTTGCAAAATTGCAACAATGACTATCCTCAGTTTCCAAAGAATAAAGTTGTAATTAATGTGTAATTAAAAAGAAATGAATGTAGCACAGTGGTAAACACACCTTCATATCAACTTTGTTTTGCAAAAGTCAAATTCTAAATTTGTTTATATTTGCAAAATACAGTGAACTCACTGGGTATCTTTTCTTTGTACTTTTGCATGTCAAAGAATTTGAGAATTAACAAATCATAGATTCTTGTTTTTACATGTTTTTACATGATTCTTGTTTTTAAAATGTCCTAACCTTTCTGGAAATGGAGTTTGTATAAGAAGAAATTTCCAGCATAAACAATAAAGTTGCAGTCTGTTCTGTATGCATGATATGTGGAGTGTTATTTAACAATGTTGTAGGAGAGGCCTTCAATCAGTTCCTGCACTGAGATGTAGTGATTTTTCTGCAGAACATGTGGTGTATTGGCTTGCATAACCATAGATGTTATGTGCAGTGCTTAGCTCCATTTCACTGGAGAAGAGGATTAATAGCTGTGTGCTTATTCCATCACCTTGGGAGGGGCACAAACTCACCCCACAGGTTTGATCTCACATCAGCATGTGACCATTTAAAGGTTAATCAATCAATTTCATTTAGATCAAATGATCCCAAATCGAAGGTCAGGTGTTGTTTTAATAGCCGTTTGTCTTAGAAACAATTGGAGAACAAATTAAACGTATACACTACGGAAAAAAGTGGTCGAGCCTGTGGCCTTTCCTAATCCGTCTGGATGGGTGGGTGGGGGTGCAGCGAGTCATGTTTTCATTGGGAGAGGCGAACTGTGCCGAATAAATTATGGCTGACATTTGGGTCTTGATGAAAAGGTTGAGCCTGAGACACAGTAACTAAATAATGTTGAATGGTCAAATGCTCCAGGCAACGTTTCTAAATCCATTTCCCCAGCAAAGCTGCATCCAGCAGCAATAAGGGCCTTTTAATTGGTTTGCCCACTGAGTAAACCACTTCCAAATGCAGGGGCATTTTAGCAGAAGCCCCATATGCGATGCAGGGTGGTACAGCCAAGAGTAGCTAAAGCCTAATGCACTGAGCTACTTTATACAACAATTAGTTCTGACCAGACATGATGATTAGTTAAAAACATGCTAATCTTGTTATAGTTGTATGTTATATGTTTTTGTATCAACTCTGCTGACCAGTTTGCCTCTCCAAATGAAAACATAACTTGCTGTCCCCCACCCACCCATCAAGCCTTCAGGACACATCTGCTTATACAGTAGACATGAACTAAAATGGATGATTCAGCAACATATTTTTATATTAAATAACAATATTTGAGTGTTTTTTTAAATTAAATAATATATCCTAACCAGTAAAAACTAGACCCCTCAACTAGGTCTAAGGTTTTAGTTCATGTGGAAAAGTGGCGCCATGGAAGCACCATGGAAAAACAAAAAAGCACCAAATATGAAGTCTTGTGTATTTTCTGTTCACATGAATATAACTGGGTCCTCTGAATTACTATTAAGGATGCTACAAACCTTTGCTCATTAATGTCACTTTAGGGGCGGCACAGTGGTGCAGTGGTTAGCGCTGTCACCTCACAGCACTGGGTTCGATCCCTGGGTTGGCCACGGATGCCTTTCTGTGTGGGGTTTGCAAGTTCTCCCTGTGTTTGCGTGGGTTTCCTCTGGGTGATCGGATTTCCTCCAACGGTCCAAAGGCTTGCAGTAGACTGATTGGATACTCTTTAAAAAAACTGCCCAAAGGCAGGAGTGTGTGTGTGAATGGTTGTCTGTCTGTGTTGCCCTGTGATGGGTTGGCCTCTTGTCCTGGGTGTACCCCGCCTTAGGCCTGAAGTCAGCTGGGATTGGCTCCAGCTTTAACGTGACCCGAAAACTTTAAAGGAAGTCTATTACTAATGCCAAAACAACTACCACATTTGGCAAAATGTGATGGTATTCATTAAGTATTTTGAACAAATTTCCAGATCAATGTTTCAGTTGCTCAGTAGCTAGCATGTAACAATATTCAATAATTGAATGACCTTGTAAATCAGAGAACCCAGTGATATTTAGTGGAGATCAAAATCCATGAGGATTTTTCCCATAAAGAAAAACAGCTGCATTTCCAAGGACATAGGACATGTTTCTTACCATAGCATGACAACTAAACATCAGAGATCTATGTATGACTAACTTGGAAAGTGGTTGAACATATTATTTTCCTACAATTTGTAACCTTAAACTAGCTATTTTAACATCTTAGACATAAATAAATCCTCCAGAATATACGTCATTTCACACATTTTAACAAGGTGAAACTTTAAGAAGAGCGGCTTGTAAAATAATCATGCCACATGTTTTTGGTAGCCCGGCTCCCAGAATTAGATAAGTAGATACCAATCAATGCTGCTGTATTGATCCTGGCAACTTTTCAGTAAAAAAAACAATGAAGGAATGTTGAAAGCTGAGTTGAGATGTGTTGGGGCTAAGCTGCACAAACCATGTTGTTTTGATTTATGTTTGTAATCATAATCATTTTAGTGAAGGTCTTGACATTACCTAGTGACACATCAATTTATTATAGCGCTGTAGCCTCACAGCAAGAAGATCCTGGCTTTGATCCCCAGGTCGGCCATAGGTGCCTTTATGTGCAGAGTTTGCAAGCTTTCCCCGTGTTCGTGTGGGTTTCCTCCGGGTGCTCCGGTTTCCTTCCACTGTCCAAAGCCTTGAAGTAGGTTGATTGGATACTCTAAAATTGCCCATAGGTGTGAATGTGTGTATGAATGGTTGTCTTGTCTGTGTTGTCCTGCGATGGGTAGGCCTCCTGTTCTGGGCGTACCTTGCCTTAGGCCCGCAATCAGCTGGGATTGGCTCCAGCTTCCACGCGACCCGGAAACGGAAGAAGCGGTTTAGAAAATGGATAGATGGATGGATGGAGATAATTTTATTATATGCGACACTTTCTCTAATTAGACACTTTTCATTAACACTTCATGTTTTGGAGTTATACATAGGGGTAAAGATGAACCTTCTAAAAATATACACGTTATATGTACAAACCCCATTTAGAGAAAAATTGGGATATTTTCCAAAATGCCATAAAAACAAAAATCTGTCATAATGTTATTTCATGTGAAGCTTTATTTAACTGACAAAAGTACAATGAAACAATTGTCAATAGTTTTACTGACCAATTAAATTGTATTTTGTAAATACAAACAAATTTAGAAATTGATGGCTGCAACACACTCAACAAAAGTTGGGACAGATGCATGTTTACCACTGTGTTACATCACCTTTCCTAATAATCACACTTTTTAATTGTCATGAATTAAGGAAACTAATTATATCCTTGATATAAAACTTCAGCTGCTCAAAAGGCTGTGGTCTCTGTTCTCTGATTCTTCTTTTCATTATGCACCATACATTTTCAGTATGAAATAGATCTAAATTGGCAGCAGTCTAGATAGCCATGCTGTTGTAACCCAGAATCTGGTCTGGCATTATCGTGCTGAAATAAGAATGGGCATCCTGAGAAGAGACGTTATCATGATAGCAACATATGTCTCTCTAAAACCTTGATACACACCTCAATGGTACACCAAACATACAAAAACACCTGTTTTTATTGTCTAATCTGACCACAGTACATGGTTCCACAGTCTTCTATCTTAATTTACCTCTGTGCCAACTTTTGTTGAGATTGTTGTAGCCATTAAATTCTTCATTTGTGTAAATTTACTAAATACAAGTTGGTCACTTAAACTATTGAAAATCTTTTCTTTGTACTTTGTCAGTTAAATAAAGGTTCATACGAATTAATATATTACAGAATTTGTTCTATAGCATTTTGAAAAAAATTCCTGACTTTTCTGAGAATGATATTGTACACAGCAAATATTTATGGTACAGGGTCAGATGTGAGATATAGTCATATCTGTGTAGATTGTCAAAATCTTTCCTTAGGTAATAAGCTAGCCATGTAAAGTCAATAATGTGGCTAATGTTAACCTTCCTTTATTTCAACAGAATCAAAATGTGGACATCAAATAAATACAAAGACTTTATTCTTTTTAGATATAGGTTAAACCACTCAAGATAGATGTCTCACACTCAGGGAAGTAGGAAGCAGCTCTATATGTAGCTTTCTGTTGTATGTATTAATTATGAATCTCTTAAGAAAATATTTTTAAACCCATAAGAAACGTAGTCTAACTGCCTTGTGTAACAGAGGAAAATAATACTTTCTTCAGTGCATTAGCTATTTTAGCCTAAATGTCATGATTGTGAAGAAAATTTGTGACAAAGCTATTTTTAAATACATCATTAAAATGTAATTACAAAACAAATACTTAATATTAGGTGAAAAATATTTAGCAGCAGTTCCCAGTTTTCCCATATTAGCCCATGGCCTGTCTTGCTATGACCAATATGGCCCAGGTTAAAAAACAGGCTATTTTAAATAATTTGGTGCTTCTTTGCTTGGCCTATTTCCTTTACATCGCAAAATGAACCAACACAGTCGACAACATGGATTATGAGTAACACCATCAGGGCTGGGATGATCTTGCCATGATCACGCTCTCAGGGGTTCTGCTGATGAAATGTGTCCCCCGCCGCTGTGTAGTGTGAGGCATTGACATTCCATAAGTGCTCTTCGCCACTGTTGCACTTTATTGTCCCTTACGCTGAAGGTTCTTAAGGGCAGACAGTGTGTGTCTCTGGGGCCTTGCTTAATTTAGCCTGCGGTAACACTCCCCTTTCCTTCCACATAATGGATGATTCCCCACACCACCACGCAGGAAAGGTTTAATTAAATCATATTCCAATCATAATCCATGTTGTTAATTAAACTGGATAATTTATAAGTACAAAAGAGGGTATTTATTAGCTGTTCTCCAGTGCTGGTGCTACAGCAGCACATTAGAGAGTGAGTAACCCCCCAACACCCCCCCCCCCCTCACCCACACGCGCTCCCCTGCATCCCCCCCTCTCCCACTCCCACTCTCTCCCCTTTTCTATTGATGCCTGCACATGATTGATAATGAGACAGTGACTGCTGTACTATTTGTCTAATGGCTGTGCAATTAAATCCCCTTGTAAATGACCCATGCCTCATTTCATCCTAATCTATGGAATTTTGATTGAATTTGTCAGCGCTAATTGAAAAATACTGCTATTTAATGTCTGCATTGCAGTTGCGGCTCAGCCTGCCTTTAATGAGACAGTGTCCCTGTGACCCTGCGAAGGGGAGGGGAGGGGGGTGTCCTTGATTTAGAATGGGGGGGGGGGTTTGCTGTGCAGAGGTCACGGCTTTAGGGTGGGTGCAGAGAAGGTCCCCGTAGATTAAGAATAATTTAAGACATGTACAAAACGAGGCCTACGTGGCTTTTAATGATCGAGCCAGAGCGAACGACCACATACATGATAAATCTGCAGAAAGCTCCACTGCGAGGGTCACTGCTGAGCGTGCTCACATCACACCGAAAACACCTCACAAATGTATGCGCGGGACAATCGCACCCCAGTGGAATATGGGACCATGTGTGTACAAATAACAGTAATGAGTTCAGATCGCTTCTGGGAAATGTTTACATCGATTTTGTCGCCACCCTGATTTCATTTCGTCAGCTGTACTTGTTCAGATACTGAGGGGGTCTCGATTAAATTGGGCGATACTTTTCCATGACCACGTGACTGAATTCAGTTCTGATTTATGAAACGTTCAAAATTCTAGCATTTTAAAAATACACAAAGAAATTAAATGCACAGTCAGTTATGGGTTTTAAATGGGCATGAATTCGTAAATGGAATTGGTTGAGTAAATAAATATATACATAAAGATCGACTTACAGTATAGACAGATAGATAGATAGATAGATAGATAGATAGATAGATAGATAGATAGATAGATGGATGGATGGATGGATGGATG
>JBBPDA010000105.1:5722073-5744945 GCA_037974385.1 Arnoldichthys spilopterus
AAGGAGTTCCACTGCAAGAAGTACCTGTCGCTGACCGAGCGCTCGCAGATCGCGCACGCGCTCAAGCTCAGCGAGGTTCAGGTGAAGATCTGGTTCCAGAACCGGCGCGCCAAGTGGAAGCGCGTGAAGGCGGGGAACGTCAACACAAAGGCGGGCGAGCCCTCCCGCAACCCCAAGATCGTCGTGCCCATCCCCGTGCACGTGAGCCGCTTCGCCATCCGGAGTCAGCACCAGCAGCTGGAGCAGGCCAGGCCCTGATACCCACGCAGCCGAAGTCCTTTTATAAACTGACTGGAAGAGAAAGCGTGTGTGTGTGTGTGTGTGTGTGTGCGCGTGCGTGTGATTGTGAGGAGGATATCTGCGTATGAGGAACTTTCTTTCAGAAACACCTGGACCAAAAGTGATCTTGTAGAGAAGGAAAAAAGGACGGAAGAAGGACCGAATGAACACATGTTGGACCTAATGGTGAACACGTGCGCTCTCGAGACGCCTCTCGGTGTAAAGTGCACATTTGGCTGGAGATCTGCTGCAGGAGCACTTGAAAGGACAAACCAGCCCCCGGTATTTTAAACTTCAACTCACCTGCCGCCCTCCCCCTCCCCCCCGGACAATGTTTGTTATTAACTCTTTATTGAATTTGAGTTTCTCTAATTTAACCCCCCACCCGTGTGGGCGCTGTAGGCGCGCGCTGCTAATTTATTTGATATTGTGAGAACAGTCGCTAACACTCGGTGGTTTTACTGGTTTAAGATTATTGTGTGGATTAAAACTGGATTATGAGCAGATGTGAAACATTTGTCCGCTTCTTTATTGACGTGCGCAGGCAGGAGGATCCCCTGAATTGAACGCAACTTGTGCGCGTGCTTGTGTGCTTACGCGTGCACGTGAAGCGTGTAAGGGGCGTGTCGAGGAAAGTAACGTGCGGAGTTTGAAACTGAAGTCAGCACAAAGCTTTCTCTGACCTGTCTGTACATGTATGACCTGTTTTTATTCATTAGTAATTATCCAGCCTAATCCTCACAGGCCCTAAATCATAACAGCCTAAACACAAACAACAACAACAACAATATTAGAATACAAATAATAATAAGTAGTAAACAGCAAATTCTACAACTAATAATAGTAAAAGAAGAAGAGGAAGAAGAAAACATATGATTATATGATTGTTTTGTCTCACGCTGTTTCTCCTGAAGATTTAATTCATTTTATGCCTTGAGGTTTAGTTTAGACACATTTTTAATCTCCCTTTTCTTTTCATTATTATTAGCATTATTATTTTATTCCGGGTCCAAGTCCAAGAGCAGGAGAAAGAAACGCTGTGAGCAACTGAGGCTGAAAAGGAAAGCCCACAATGCTCTAGACCATTTTTGCTCTAAGTCACTCCGCACTGCGTGTGTTCAGACATTCTGCAGTTCTTTAATAAAATGCTTATTAATAACAACTATCAGTAATTATTAATGATATCTAATAATCACTATTAATAATCACGATATATACATAATCACCCTATTAATATTAACTATCAATAATCACTAATAATATTAATAATAATTGTATTAATAAACACTATAAATAATCACTCTACTAATAACCATTATTAATAATTACATTGCCAATAATCACGAATATTCAGTATTAATAATCACTGTATTAATAAACACTATTAATAATAACTAATAATCACTTTTAATAAACACTATTAATAATCACACTATTAATACTGATTATTAGTGATTGTTGATAAAGTAATGTATTAATAATCATTCTTTTAATAATTACTCTACCAATAATCACTAATAATCAGTATTAATAATCACTCTAATCGCTCTCTCAGTGGCGCTGAACTGCAGCACTGCCCCGCTCCATTACTCTGCTGTTGTGATGGTGGTCCTGCTCGTGTTAGACCCTGTATAACACGCTGTCGCTGTGCTGAACTGCAGGACTCACACTGCTCTGGTGTGAACAGCGTTACACTCACACAGGTGAACTGGAATGAGTTCGTTCAAACGCGGGTTTGACCGAAAAGATCTCCACAACGGTGACGACGTAGAAAAAACGGAAACGTCCAATTAACGTTATCGTCGATGAGTTAAGCCTTAACGTTTACATAAACAGCGGAAAAAGCGCTTCCGCAGTTCACAGTGGATTTATTATCATTATAGAAAGAACAGATTTACAAACACACACACACACACACACCTACACACTGTTATAAACAGGACAGAAAAGTGCGCTGAGTTTTTAAAAAAATAATATGAATATTTTTAAATAAGAATTATGAAAGCAAGGAGAGAGAAAGAGGGGAGAGGGAGGGAGGAGAGAAGGGGGGGGGAGCTCTCTGACAATTGCCTTAACTCTAATGAATTTTTTTGCAAATTGTAATCAAGGCAGACCATCGTGGCTGACAGATAAATGGGCCCCATGGGGCCTGGCCAGGGCCTCAGCTTTTCACCACAGCCTGTCCCTCCCGCACTAAATTAACAGCAACTTGTCTAAGCTTCAAATTAACCCCCAATGATTAATTCTGATGGAGAACAAGCCCTAAGACTTGTGCCCCCCCCAACACCCCCCCCCCCAAACCAGTGATCAAATCTGTATTAAACAAGCAGAACACAGTGCACAGTGTGTTGGGGGTTTTCATTAGCATAATAAACAGAGTGTATAAAGATCGGATAAAGATTATGAAATGATCAGCAGTTGGGGTCTTTCATCCACACAACACTCCACACTTATCTTTTCATCTGCCAGACAGCATTCTCCTGTGCTCACAACCCCTGTATCTTCAGTCATGTTCAGTCCTGCCTGTTTAAACTGGTGAGATGACTGACAGTCGGTCAGAGTGCACGGATGCCATATGCTCTGTTATGGAGAGGTCACAGTCATAGAGGGGGATATAGGAACCAGACAACAAGAGAGTAATGCTTCCAAAAAGTTGGATGTGCTGCCTGATGCCTGAGAAGCTTTTGAACCAGGTGTGTTTGAGCAGGAAAATCACCCAGCTGTGCTGGATACCAGTCCTCCAGGACTGGATTTGGGCACTCCCACCTAAAAAAAAGCTTTTTTTTTTTAGATGTAGCACAATTTTACCATTACCAATGTTACATCTAAAAAACTCAGACACAGGTAGGTGCACAAGTCATTTCAGCTGGATTATGTGTAAGTTGCAGATGTTGCATCCTCTGGTTCCTATCACCACCATTGCAAAGAAATGCAGTTTTCTCTACAGTGCAACACAATCTGCATGACAAAAAACAGAGAAATTGAATTCAATTTGACTTTAAATGTATAATTTAGAGGAAAAAACAGCCTACAAAAACCAAGTCCGAGCCCCCAAAGAGCAAGCCCTAGCTGTAGGAAGAAATCTCGGGAGGAACCAAGGCTTAGAGGGGGAACCCATCCTCCTCTGTTCAATACCGGATAGCAATAACAAAGAACATTTTAACCTTTAGAGGTTATATTATTCCACCAGGGGTTTGCATATCTCCCCATTTAGAGACATATGCATTGTGTCAGTTACACATACACATTCATAAATGATTATCAAGTGTACCCGCATCATTTGAGCAGTTTTTATCGATACAGCACATCTCACACTGCCTTGGCCTGTGCATGTGTGTGGTGTGTGTGCGTGTGCCAGAGGAAGCTCTTCTTCCCTCCAAACACAGCGAGATTATCATCACACCATGATGGCTCCGCTCACGCCTCATTTCAGCGCCTCTCTAGCATTCCTAATGCCATTAGCGTGTGAATGTGTGTGTGAATGTGAGAGGCTCACACACTCTGATAGATGAACACACAGCTCTGTTAATGCACTGAACCAGTGCTTCGCCTCGCTGGACCCCATCACATTGTGAAGCCGTGGTGATTTATGATGAGTACTGATCAGACTGGAGCTGGACAAGATGCTTCACGAGGGTGCTCTTTTTATCACAGCATGAGCCTGGCATCCTGTTCACTGCCCTGAGCTCCATACACATTACCTAAGTAGTAGTTTGGCAAAAAAATCATATAAGCAACTTTTTTACCCAAAGTCGTTGATCAGCTGTGGCATGTTTTGATATTGTATAATATTATTAGGCTTGTACCCGGTCAGCATCATGCAAACAGCAAGCATAAAGCACCACAAGGTCACCCCAAAGAGCATAGGCTTGTTAAAAGGGCATTCAGGCCTAAAACTAGCATTTACTGTTATTTGGTATGTTATGTGCTACTCTGAAGTGCAGCATTGTATCCTTCAGCTTCATTGTGGAATTCAGCAAACCTTTGTAGCTCCCCTCCTCAAACACACCCACTAAACCTGACAATTAACAGGTGAGTTGAACCAGGTGTGTTTGAGCAAGGAAATCACCCAATTTTGCTGGAACCTGACACTCCAGGACTAGATCTGATATAGCAGAACTTAGAATTTTATAGTTTCTGTAATCTTTAAACCAACACATCAACAAGTGGGAACAGTAAAGAAATCCTCACTGGTAGTTTGGTCAGGGAGTTAGAGGATAATGAAAATAAACAATATGCTGGTTTATAACTTCAAACAGCCCACCCTCATGTATGCACCCCAAAGTAGCTTCACAAGCTCCTCCCACCTTCAAGAAACCTCACCAGAATGGTACTTCCCTAGTCTTGAAACTGGAAAAATTTGTCTGAGAGACTCTTGGTGCAGCACTGTAGTATTAAATTGGTATGTTCACAACATGAGTAGTGATGGTTAAATTTTTTCATCTTGGCCCGAGTTCCCCTTTAAGGCACTTCACATATATTACAGAAAGAAGGAAACAAGAAAATGCGATTTCTCATTAATATCCCACACATACATAAGTGCACAACATTGCTTAAGTGGTACAGATTCTCTACTATAGCAGCTGTCTAGTCCAAACAGTAGTAACATACATTTTACTGGAGTGTCCCAGTTTTAGTTAAAACTTAGCATGGTCTGACAGTTTTAACAATGGAATCTGGAGGGGCTGGGATGGAGCAGAAAACATATTGAGAATACAAAGGTCTGTATTCGACCCATGTAAGATTTAATAAAAAGCAGTATTCAGAATGCAGTTACTTTTGAACTTAGGACTAGAATACTACTGAATTAAAAAAAAAATCTGAGGAATTCAACAAAAGGCTACTTCACAAACACTGAAGATCCTGCTAAACCCTGAGGAGACTGATAAATCAGGGGAATGAGCCAGTTGTTTGTGCCACTGTTACTGAGATCTTTTGAGAGGTGACTAAACTCGTAATCTCCTCAGTCGTGGACATGTTCACGGGTGGTACTGGACTAATATGTGCATTTCAGACAAATCGTTACAATCCCATTACAATCGACTTTAAAAGACATGATTTTTTTTTCTAATTTGGTGAGTTAAGAAAAATGGCACATTGAATCTGAAAATAAATAAAATACAGTTAAAGTAAAAACAAACAAACAAACAAACAAAACTCCAGGCTTATATAAGGCAAAAGAAAAAAATGTTTCTGTAAGAAAAACTGTATTTTCAGAACTTTAAGACACAAAAGAGTGTATCTTTTTTATGAGGGTCCATTGGTGCATTTGCTGATTTGATGCGTTGAAGAGAGCGGGGGATGTTTTGCACAGGGAAATGTGGGGGCAGCAGTGAGGTGATGACAGTGAAAAAAAAACATTGATGATTTCAGAGCTTAATTTAAATTTTTTATGAATTACACACGAAAACCACCAACCAGTAAGTGTGAAGATCGGTGTGAATAAAGTAAAGGTTTACAACAATCAAGTTTTCCCCATGTGCCTTATTAAGGTACATTTGCAGCCATCAGTCTTCATTAGTTATTAGATGTTTCTGTACGTGTCACTTTGAAATATTATATTTATATTTAAACAAACATGCTTAGCTACCATTCACCCCCTCACCAGAATCATTCAGTTTCAATGCAGCACCATAACATTATAACTGACATCTTTACAAGTACTTTAGTGTCCCTTCTCAGAGAAGTACTATCAGGTTTTTTTTTCCATTTATTGCACAGATCTCTGACCTAAAATCATACATACAAAGGTGCCGTGCAAAGTGTAGAAACCTTTTTTCCAGGTTTAATGAAGTAAATTAATCTGCCAAACCCTATAAAACCATCAACATACCAGACTACGGCATTAGGCTTTTTAGGCCCTGGGCAGAACTACATTTCCCATGACTCTTGTGTGCAAAGTCAAATTAAACAACCAAAGGCAATTTTCAACCAACACACTATTTAAAAAGTCAGATGTGTTGTGAGGAAATTATTTGGGGTGGGGTGGGTGCAATTCATGACCCTCCAAATATTAAAAGAGACACGTCACCCCCATTTACTCCAAATCTGTGTTTGTAATGTATTCTTAATGTATTCTAAATATGTAACTTTATTTGTTTTAACTGAACTTTTTTAGTATTCTGTGCACCTCTGCAAACTTTTCTATATTTCTGCAGAAATATGACCTAAAACATCAACAGGTTTTCACACAAGTCTTAAAAGATATAGAGAACCAAGAAAATCAAATAAATGAGACAAAAATATTATATTTGGCCATTTATTAACTGAGGAAGATGATCCAGTATTACATATTAGTGGCAAAAGTATGTGAACCATTGCTTTCAGTCTCTTGTAAGACCCCCTTGTGCAGCAATTAAGCATTTCCTCTGTACAAAACAGTTTCAACTTCTTGGGCAGTGGAGGCCTAGTAGTTAGGACTTTGCCCCTGTAAACAGAAGGTCGCAGGTTCAAGTCCCAGCCTAGACACCATTGAGGTACCCCTGACCAAGGTGCCGTCTCGCTACACTGATCCCCGGGTGCTGTTGGTAGCTGCCGGTTGCTCCACGTGTGCACGTGTGATGGGTTAAATGCAGATGTCACATTTCGTTGAGTGCTTGAGTTTGTTCACAATGACAAATAGTCACTTTCACTTTTTTCATAATTCTATTGGTTTAAGGTCAGGACATAGACTTTCAAAACTTTATTTTTCTTTAAAAACCTTTGATAGGATAGCTTTGTACTGAGAGTCATTGTCTTGCTGTATGGCCTTGTTTCTCTTGATATTTAGTTCACGAAGTGATGTCTTGAAATTTTCCTTTATAATTAACTGGCCTAATTCTGAACTGAGTCAATGATGACAGGCTATTCTAGCCCAGAACCACAATACTTCCAACACTATGTTTCACAGATGCAATGAGGTTCTTACACTGGAATGCAATGTTTTCCTTTTTCCAAACATGCTTCTCATTTAAACCAAAATTTTCTATTTTAGTCTCATTTGTCCACAAAACATTTTCCCCAGTAGCCTTTTGGTTGTTCAAGAGATTTTTAGTAAACTGTAGACAAGCAGAGGCTTTTTCCTTGCAGTCCTGCCCATCACCCAGTTGACTGAAAACACATGACTCTAATGACAGATTTAAATTGTAAATTCTAATAATAATCCTAGAGGTTCACATACCTTTGTTACTCAGATTCGTGAGATGAAATAATTATCTCAATAAATAAATAACAAAGTATGATATTTTTTGTCTCATTTGTTTATGTTAACTTTATCGAACGCTAGGACTTGTGTGGAATTCTGATGATGTTTTAGGTCATATTCCTGCAGAAAAATAGAACATTCAAAAGGGTTCACAAACTTCCAAGCACCACTGTGGGTATAACCATCCATTACTGTTTACCTGCCATAACTGAAGGCTTTAAGTGATTGAATCTTAAGTGTTTTCAGATCCCCAGATATCCCCTGCCCCTGATCTTGTCACTTGTGAAGCGAGTGCTTACTCCATCTCCTCCTCTTCCTCTCACACTCTGGCGCACACTTCCCTAGTCACAATATCACCGCTTCCTCTCCATCCTCTCTCTCTATACACAGCTCCTTTTCTCTACCAGCCTTGTCTAATCTCTTTAATTACATTCTGCTTCCCCAGGCTGCCCAGGCCTCTTTTGTTCCCCTCAGCTGGGGGGCTTTTTGTCCCGTTTTTTCGTCCCCTCCCTGCCTGCTTTTGTGAGGGTGCTGTGCTTTTTCCTGAGAGAGAGGATGAGGAGAGGATTAGAGGAGCATTATCCCATTAGAGCCTCCACAAAGTCCACAGGGCCACGGCTCTGAACGCCTTCATCTACAGCAGAGCGTCAACACCTTATAATTGTGAGCTGCAGAACACACAGACTGACATCACACATAATTGAGCGTCTTGTTTTCCTGTTTTTATTTGGGATGAGCAGTGTTGTGTATATGTGCAATAAGAGGTCCCATGTACATGGCCCCCTCAGAATATTGGGAATATGTGCTTTCATTTGGGCAAAAAAAAAATAGATTAAAAAGTATCATGAAGATCATAAAAAGCGAGTTTACTGCATTAATATGCTGGGTGCATTTGGTATTGCTCATTGAGTCTTCCTTATTAATGAGGAGCAGTTTTTGTCCCCACCCAAGCTATTATTAACCCTTTAGCATTCTGGTTGGTTATTTGGTCAAGTACATTTTGAGTCCTTATGTCTTATTGAAATGTGCACTGAACTTAACTCAACCTGACTGTTCCACCTCTACCACTTTGTTTAGGTCAATGATGGTAATAAATATCCACTGGATTTCACTGTTTTTAATAGTAGACCTTTTTCATGAGCTTCCAGACTAAAAGTTGGGTTCTGTTCCACTAATATATGTTTTTTTAATCTTTTAGACATTTTAAGGGAATCCAAGACATTTTTTGTAATCATCATTTATGTAATCAGTTTTTTGATAAACATAAATCTTGACCATTGGATGGTCAAGTGATAACTTAAAAACTATAGGGTTGTTGAATAAAAAATGTAAACAGTTTATTTTTATTGCCCCAAATGAATAGAAAATGCAAAGAAAAAAAATGTCATTTCTTTTTTCTTGGTGGGGGAATTAAAGGGTTAAAGCACATATTGACATCTCAGTCTTTTTCTGCAAATGTCGCTTGAGCAGTTGGTTTGAGTGCTGATATCAGACAGATACAACATGTGGGGTTTGGCATTATCCCAAAGGTCTCAGGGTGACTTAAAGGGAAGAAGCCACACAGCCTTGTTTTTTTCCTCGCTAAATGCTGCTTAAACCTAAAATCAAAAGATTTATTGGATGGCTACGATCTAACATGGGGAAACAGATTATCACATTCTTGGAATTTATGCCCACATTTCTTTGGAGTCAGCTGGTCTCTCTTTGTTACTTAATTATAACAATGAATGCATTAATGTTGTTATATATACAGTCATGGGAAAAAATATCTGCTTCTCATGGAAATAGTGTTTTTCAACATACTGCAACAAACATTCATTACAGTCTGAAATTGTTTTGACAAATTTTATACATGTCTGAGAAAGGCCTCTTCTCCAAAACGAACAGAGCAAGACTTCAGCCAAATATAATGCCCTTAGGGAGGCCCCACGAGTATTGTGCAGACCAAAGACAGCTTTTTCAGGATCAGCACCTCTTAAGAACTGTAAAGCATGGTGGTGGAAATGTTATGGATTGGGGTTGTTTTGCTGCATTAGGAAATGCAGATTGTAGTCAGCTATGAATTCTGAATCATATCAAGGTGTGCTAGAAGAGGTGAGGTCATCTGTCCAAAAGTTGGTTTAGCTGGAGGTGGACCTTTTAACAAGATAATGATCCTAAGCATATTAGTAAATTAGCCAAGGAATGGCTTAAATAGGAAAAAAGAATACTTCTGTGCTTCTAAGGACAAAAGAATATCATATCTGTTGACATTTTTGTTGTGTATATGACAGAAAATATTACATTTCCTCATAGCATCTTGTTCAAGTATATTGCCGTTACCTGTATAAAAGTGTATTACAGAGGGTGAAATGTTTGTTTGATTAAATATGTTGGGAAAATTAACAACTTCCATTAGCATTGGAGTGGATGAGGTGTAGCTTTCACATGACTGTATAGAATTACATATTCCGGGCCAGAGGTCCCAAGTCCACCACATTTTTTTTTTGATTTCATTCAGTAAGTTGATCATTGTACCTCCCCTGACTAGCCAGATTATAGTGACCACTAGAATTGGGTAATATTTTTAGTCAGCATGTTGGAGTTAAGTTTGTGAGTTTCGCAACCTGTCAGCTACTTTTACACAGTATCTTTTCTGTTATGTCCAACTACTACCAATTTACCGATTAAATGTTGAATGCTAGGACATTGTTTGAACTATTGTTTACACGGATTCAATAGAAAATAATGCAATTTACACACAATCATACTTAATCAACAAAAATGTATTGTTTTACTGTCAAATGTTCTAACTTATTAAAATGGAATAAATAGTAAATTCATATGATTTGACAGCCCATTTTCTAAACAGAGAGGACAAATGTATGCAAAATTTGCCATGGGAGGATTAGAGGAGCCACGTTACTGATCAGCCACATTAATACCACCTGCTTGATATTGTGTAGGTCAACCTCAAAACAGCTCTGACTTTAGTGTACGGTAGAAGACATTCACTCTTTGTGCACTTCTGTAGGATTGGCCCAGATGGGCTAGCCTTCATTCCCCACATGCATGAGCCTTGGGTGCCCATGACCCTGTCACTGGTTTAGCACTTTTGACAGGTACTAATCACTACATACCTGGAACGTTTCACAAGACCTGCTGTTTGGACCAGACTCTGTTGTCTAGCCATCACGATTTAGCTCGAGTCCTTATGCTTGTAAATTTTTGTAACTGCCTGTTCATTTGCTGCCTAATATAACCCACCTCTTTGACAGGTGCCATCATTTACAACATAACTAGATCATGTTCTTCCCTTCACCTACCAGTGGTTTTAATGTTATGGCTAAGCAGTGCTTATATACCACAGAGCTTTAGGGGAGTGTGAACAATGGCTGCAGTTGAATATCATCAGATAGAACAACATTTCCGCATTGTAATGCTATAACCACCTATGAAAAAGTCTTGAGAACACCTGAAAAAAAGACATGTAGCAAGGCTTAGAAGTTTAGAGCAACCAGCACAGGGTGTTATATTAAGAAGTATTATTTTCTTTATTGAAAGGAGACACATTACAGTATAAGACTCTGCATCAGGTATAATTTTTCAACACAGAACTGTACAGCTGACACAAACTCAATATAATAATAAGATATACAACAACGATAATCAAAGTTGATAACTGTGATGCCAATTAGACTGCAAAAGAACAAATACAAAAAAACAAAAAAAACAAGTAGTGTGAGAGCCCCTCCCCTTTTCAGATTAGCATATTCGTTCATAAATAGTTGCTCAGGCCTCTCAGGTTCGGGTGTTTCATGGATACTGTCAACAAAAATGAGGTAACAAACATGATAAAACCACGTAAACAAAACAAAAACGCAATGATACGATGATGCTGCTCACATTTTACAGCTATGTACACGCTAAATGGCAGGAAAAGCAAACCAAAACAGACATACGAACACCCAAATTCACCTGCTTATTTTGCCTATTAAGAAGGGGGGTTGGGCTTGTGACATGTCCTTTGGTTGCTGTTCATGGTTTTAGTTGGAATAGTTGGTGCTGTGGTGCCTTCATTCTTTCCCAGTTCAATAACAGATAACAAGAGAAATGGACCCCTGTTCAAACCGGAATCCCATCAATAAAACAACAAACAACAAAAGAGAAGAAGAAGAAGATTCATAATGAAAACTGACAATGAGAAAAGTGAAATTCTACGACGGCAAAAGTATTCTTTTTCGTCCACTAGTGTCACCTGTCAGTCCATACGGTCATTTAGACTGAAACATTTACACGATGAAGAAAAAACATTTACATCCATTCATGCAACAAAAAAGGTCAGAAACTAAAAGGGTTTTTCACAGAGAGGATTCGAGGTGGACGCAACAGTGTGGGGGTTCACTAGATTCAATGTATGTGTGTGTGTGTGTGTGTGTGTGTATGCTGTAGTGCATTTTGTCATAAATAACTGGGTACTGTGGTGCAACCTCTAGCAGGTCTGCTACATTTATATACAAGGCAAATACTTTACATCTCTGCTGAGATAAAAACACATCGCTTTTAACTTTCCTCCTGGAGTCGCACCTTACATAACTGTACACTCTCTTCAACACAAGTCCCACCCCTTAGTGCCGCTCAGAAGGGCACAAAGAGCTTTCTGAGGCAAGGCCCTGTCCCTACAAGGCCTCAACACCCATATAAACCAAAAGCAGCAGGTTAAACTGCTTGTTTAGTGTGGCAGACTAAAGACTTGCGCTACATTTCAGTCTCCTGACAAGTTTAACGACAATCCCTTCAAAAATCTACAAACTACATGTTTTGTTGTTCACCGTAACGACATGACCTGAAACAGAGTCTTACATCTCTCTATGCCACACGGCAGCCGATACTGGCGTGGGCAATTTGCGAACAGCGCCGCAAGGGAATTATTACTTCTGAAAAAGTTGCCTGGCTTTCGTCTGGCTTTGTATTGCTTTTATACAGGTCAATTGGGGATCGCCTCTACACATCGCAAACACATCATGGGAGACACAACGTTAAGAATAAAGGCAAAAATAACGGGGAGGACGATGAAAACGAGAAAAAGAGAGATTAAGAGGGAGAGAAAGAGAGCGGGAGAGAGAGAGAGAGAGAGAGAGAGAGAGAGAGAGAGAGAGAGAGAAAGGGACAGAAACTACACTCTTAAAAGTAAAGGCAATAAAAAAGGGTTCTTTGCCATAAATAAACATTTGGCTTCCTAAAGACCTTTCCAGTCTATGTTCATTTAAAAACTGAACCGAAACCATCCAATGAAAAGGCTCTTTGGGGCCATTAATCTTAAAGTGAAGTCTGACTCCCAGAAAATGTACAAACAGAGGGTCCCTGATTAGATTTGCTTTTAAAAATGACATCACAAAGGTGGATACACTTGACATGCAAAATAAAGAGCCCGTCACTCCCATCTGAGTTTATTTGCTGAGCCAATAGTCTATAGATTTGGACATGAGCTGATATCCTGTATCCTATGCCTGTACTCATTCTCTGACACAGGTAATAAAGGTGGGCGATGTGGCCAAAAATCACAATATCAGTACACGATATGTAGCACAGTTTTATTCTGAGGCTTGATAAGTTGGTACAGACTAATAGAATCAGCAGTTAAACTTTAAAGTCAATCAAAACTTTTTACAATCTGCCCTAAAACCAATAAAATGGGCCTAATTAATGCGTCTCTTTATGACACTTTCAGGTGGTTAATCTTCTTTATTTCATGACAATATTCACAATATTGTAGGAAAAGCATTAAAGCACAGGGTGACAAAATTATCATGCTAAATTGTTGTCTCTTCGCCCACCAGTTAGCCCAACGCGTCTGCTTCCAAACTGAAAAGCACAAAAGTTAAAGACCCCTCGCTTTAGGGAACCAAAAGCAGTACTGGCATCAAACCCTTTACAGCACCTTTAAGAGTGTCAAATAAGTGAAAAACACAGAGCATCAACCTGGTACCAACCAGTAAATTTGGGTTTAAAAGATAATGATTCTCCCCCAAGAAGCATATTTTCTCTCAACCATCTTTATGAAAGGGGATTAGACAAAGCAGCTGGAAAAGCCGGTCTCTTCACAGAGCCGAACGGGGCCCTGGACTCCAAGGTGTCGGGAGATAGCGGGTGGGTAAATGAATGGAACATCTCTAGCGATGTTGACAAACGACCGCATACGCGCAAGAGCTTCTTCGACTAGCGGGAGTCTCTCTGGCATAAATAAGTACATAGTACGTGTACATAGTGGAGAGTTGCTCCCGCTTCTCCTGAGCACCTTATTCTGAATAGTGGATAGATGAGGCGGTCTTTTCCCCCCTTTGCCCATGTTTCCGTCATAAACCACAGAGAAAAGTGCAGACGTGGGCACTGGCACGCGTTCTGATATCGACAAACCTGCGAGGATCGCATCCTGCCCCAGCCTGCACGCGCTTTCATTTGGAAACAGGGCTGTACTGGTCAATATTATCAATATGGTTAATGTGAATAAGAAAGCTAAACAACTACTAGCGCTCAAACGCACTTTCTCGCTCACACATACACCCCCACCCGCACACACGGTCGATTGTGGCTAGCGCTTCAGAGGTGATAGAAGCTCCAGCAGCCGCTTTGCTGTCAGTCATCGCGCGACTGGTGGGCTGAATAACCTGATAGCTTGCATCAGACAAAAAAAAAAAAAAAAAAAAGCTTGACATTAGCACGCTCGGCTAGCAGCCAAGGAGAAAAGACAGCAGAAAATTCCCTTTTGATTTCTGTGAAACGGACGATAACAAAAGGTTATGGGCCCGAAGCTAAAGCGATCGAGGTTTCGACGCCTCCTCCTCACGTGCTTAACTCTGCTCTCGTGCGAACCTTCTACTGGTCCAACAGAAGTCCAAGCAGATCGCTCGCGATGAAGGACCTCTTTCGGGGGAAAAAAACAGGTTAAAATGAGCATCTTCGTGTTATCATGGCTGTGGGAAATATCGGATATATGTGTTTTTCCTCATCTTTACAGTATTTTTCACCTTTAAAAAAAAATATCTATACAAAGGGTTGTATTTTACGCATAATTTGGGGTTGGTGAGGTTTTTTTTTGTTTGTTTGTTGTTGTTTTTTTTTTTAAATAAATGCACTGAGAAATAGGACAGGAAAAGAAAGCTAAAGGGTGAGGCAGAAAGTGAGAAACACGGAATATGTGCAGTCAAAAGCACTGGTCAGGAAAGACCTAAGTTAATGTTCTCTGGGACCTTTGGGGTCAAGTGACCGATCCCGCGTCACATCCTTGTCCCTTTAAGACACAGGAAACGGCAGATAGTCGAAGTCTAAATGGCCACGCGTTCAGCTCCTGGTTATGCCTCACCATCACAATCTCCCATCATGCAACTTGCAGCATTAGTTGACAGAGGAGGCAGCAGCAGCAACAGCAGCAGGCTCAGACTCATTTTTCGTGCACCTTGCAGCCAGAAGACTTTGGGGGCTGGGGGCTGGGTGGGGGGGCGTTCTCCCAATATTGGTCATCTGACATGGGAGGAGCTATGTGATGAGCCAGGCGATTGCCACTGGACAAGGAAGGCGGGCACAAGGACTAACAGCTCCCTTATGACAATCTAGTGGTGGTTTGAGGCATTGCGAGTGCAAATGCAGTGGTTCCATTAGTGTTTCTTCATCATCATCATCACAGTTATTCCCATCAGTGGAGAATATTCTTCTCTCAGGAATCCAATCTAGTGGTAGGACTGTACACGTGGAGGTGTGTTCGCGCTCTTTGTGTTCGACTCTTTTTGTGTGTGGAAGGTACATGGTTTTGGGAGTGAGAGAGGGCAGGTTGTGTGTTTCAGATAAGGGCTGAGCTGCCGGTGCTGCTGCAGCTGTTGTTGCGGTTGTTGTTCCTGCGGGACAGGTTGGGCGTGGCAATGAGGGGGTAGCGCTCATCCGGACACCCGTACTGAAGCAAGATGTCCACGCACTCCTGACTGTTAGCTTGCCGCGCATATGCCAGCGCTGTGTTGCCATGGGCGTCCCGCGCCATTATGTCTACCCCGTACTGGAAGGAGAGGAAAAAAAGAGGGAGTGTCAGAAAAACGATCAAAACAGGACATGGAAACACGCAAAGTATATTTCTGCAAAAACAAATGAGCCATGTCATTTTAAAAATTAAATCAACGTCACATTTGACGAAAATGTACTTCTTAAACAAAGAAATATTCTATATTCCATATTCTATGTAAAACACCTGGATGATCCTCATTAAAAACAGCTCCTTATGTTGAGCATCAGTCGTCAGTCTCCTAATTTAACCATCCTGTGGTAAAGTCAACTTAATTGTCAATTCGGCTTCATGCAAAACACATGTAGAGGATCAAGATTCTATGCAGCTCAGAACCTGTTGTACACATATACAAGCACTATATACAAGCAATGAGGGTTTTCACATACTAGAAGAACTGAAATATTTAAATATTTTAAGTGGGGGTCAGAGCGTGACCGTAATTAGGCACAATAAATAAATATAATCACAGAAAAAAAAAACTGTTAATGAAGGTGGTAAAAAGTAAAAAAAAAGGTGAAAGTAATCGTCTATAGCAGGATTCTCCACAAAGTAGCTGTTAAATATGAGAATCAGATGGACATGATCAGAGCGGAAATAAAACTGTGAGAATTAGAAACAAAACAAGTTAAGAATTGGTAACATTGTACATTACAGCTGCAGACATTTAGTCAAAGTTAACGAAGAAACTCTAAAAATTTATGTTTAGTGTCAGACTGTTGCTTCCAAGCTTCTGGCCTGTAGAGAATAACACAGTACACGTTTTCAAAGCAAAACCCTGCAAAGTAACTTTAATATAGGAAAAACACAAGTGAACTTTTAAATTAAAATGAATTCCCAAGCATTTCATTGGTCCCATCATACAATATTGGCACAACATTAAGTGGAGCAGGTCTTCTCTAATAATGTAGAAAAAACTGCTTAAAAGGGGCAAACGGTCAGTGATTGGGTAGTGCATCTCTGCTACACACAGACAAAGAAGAACGAAGTCCCATACCCAGATGAGGAGCTGTGTGAGGACCACGTTGCCCTTGCGACAGGCCAGATGCAGGGCGGTGCGGCCGTCTCCCTCTCCACACGTCTCGTTCACCTCGTCCCGTGAGCCGTGGGCCAGCAGTACTACTACGGAGCGCAGGTCCTCCTCGGCCGTGGCCCGCAGTAGCTGCTGACCCAGGGGCAGTTCTGTGCACACCAGCGACGCCACAAATAGCTTCTGCTCGTACTTTGCGCGGATCCATCGTTCACGCTCCTCCCTGAAGATGCACAGAGTTGGATTTAGGGGTCAATACGGGTGCGAATCTCACAGCAATACGATTATGATTCTGCAGGAAAAGTTTCAATGCAATGACATTATTAAATTCAGCCAAGCCTTGATTCATTCTGATTATTCTTATTGGTTTGACTGATTTATTCGAACACACAATGCACAAATACGAGTAGAGGAACCAAACACACAGTAGAAGAATATAAGCAAAAAGCAAGAGAAATGCTATAATCAACAATAATTCATTATAACACCCCAAAATGTGTCTTCACGTTCAGATCGATACATCTCAATACACCCCTAAGGGGAAAGGGTGAAGTTATACGGGTGCAAACGTCACATTTGAACTCTGCGCTCATTCAGAATGACATTTAAGATTTAATGGGGTTTCTGTAGATGTGTGTTGCTTTCAATTTTCGTTTTCCAAAGCCACACAACACTCTGCATTCGAGAGCAGCGTGTTGGGCAGACTCAGGCATTACTACACCGCTCACAAAACAACTTATAGCTGAAGTATGTATGAGCAGGATATGCAAGATACAGCAGAGAGGACATACCATACCAAACGAACCACAGGACAGAGAGAAAGCAGGAAGCACAGTAAGTAATCAATTCAAGGTGCTGTGTGTGTGTTTATTTTGTCAGAGAAAATTGGCAACCCATGCTCCCTGCTCCCGCCCACCCCAGAAGGTGGCTATCAGTTGCCTGTTTCCAGCTTTTCCCACTAATCCTGTGCTATGATAGCACTAATCAGTACTAATCCCTGCAGTGTAAACAGCTCCATTCAGGCCTGGCTGAGATTAGTTCAGGCCCAGTTCCTGTCTGAGGGTTTCTGGGAGCAGGCCGCGCCCTGGAGGAGCGCACGGCAGTGGGGCAGAGGATATTGAGCTGTCCCCTGAACCACAGCTGCCCCTCGGGGGGTCCCGGCCCAGGAAACCAAAGAACAGAGGGCGAGAGAAACCCCCTCCAGCTTCAACTTCCTCTGCTAGCAGGGCAGCTGATGAAAGAAGCAACCCAAAGGAATGGGCACTCATTCTACGGACAGGTTCAGGCTGAATTGATTTGCTGGGTCCTTTATAAAAGGTGCCTTTGAGAAGTGTGGATACACCTCTTTTAATATGTGAAACCTATTCAAATGAATTACTTTATCAACTCTAAAAAGAGATTTTGTTCTCGTCCAGGCTATTGTTACAGGGAAACACTGGAAAAACGCTTTGCCTGTCCCTGTAAAACATTTGAGTGGGTGTAAATGCCTACGGTTTGGCATTGTTCCCAAAGGCAGAATGGTCAAATATTCACGTAGTGCTGTTTTCATCAAATTCTTTACTATGTTCAGCTACTGTAAACATGCAAAAGAAGATCATTTGTATTAAATCATTTTAAAAGGTGGACCCAGATTTTCAAAGGCAGTTTATTTTCTAAAAATAATAAAAGAAATCACAGCATTTTATAAAATGCTGAACAAAAACTACGAAGACCAAACAGTAAATCGTCCTTTTCTTTAAATGTAAATACTGAACACCGTCATAACCTAACCCTAACCTCACCAATACCACTTATATCAGCCAGTATAATTTTATATAGTGAGCAAATGACGCCACCGGTTTAAGTTAAACAGTGACACACTGAAGTGTCCGATACTACTGTCAGATCTCATATTCCTTAAACCGCACAGTCTCAAACAACGTCAACAATCTGAAGTTTCAGGAGCAAAGTTTCTCAACATTTTAAGGCAGTGTTCTTCAACCTTTGGGCTGCAGCTCCCTAGTTGGCTGTGGAGGTACTGGTAGTGGATCACTGGTTTTCAATATTCTATATTGGTTTATAGTACATATGGTATATAAGATAAGATAAACCTTTATTAGTCCCACAAGCGGCAGTACAAAAGGTAAGAGCAGCAGAAAGTGACAAAGCAATAGATACTATTTAAAAAAAACCTATACAACAAAATAAGATAAAAAAAACTTTACGGCCAATACAAAAAATATAAATAGCCATTTGTGTATGAAGTACACTATATAAACCTATATATGTGTATAAGTAGCACCTATTTTACACAGAGATGGTTTCGGCCACAGGTTTATTTTATCGGCTACAGGACATACTCAGAATGGTGTGTGTATATGAGGCCGATTACGATCTAGCTGTGCATGGGTGTCCTGGATGAGAGGAGATAAGATTTTATCAGAGAGGCAGATGGATAGAAATAGGTGATCAATAGCCCAGGGGATCAATGGCTCAGGGACATCCTTCTTAATCAAACAGCCCCCATGCTAATGGACCCCAACACTACGAACACAATAGCAGCATGGTCCTTTTTGGCAGACACACATCCGGGTGTGGAGAGAGAAAAAAACAAAACAAAACAAAAACACCTCATCCCAGACAGTTAGACACACTTTTTGGGATCTCGCCTCATAGTCTGTTTTGAGACTCCAAAAGCAGAAAAGTTGGAAAGGCACAAAATCAATCGGCTCTGCTCCCAAAGGGAAAAGCTGTTCAGTAACAGAAACAGGCAAGTGAAGAGAAAAGGACAGAAAGCCTAGCAGCAGCTGTGGGAAGACTGAAGAATTGTATTAAGTGTGTGTGCTCCGAGGACCCAGGGGTGGGGGTTTGGTTGGGGTTCTAGCAGCACGGAATGTTCCGGGGGTGCCGCCGCTGGTCAGTGCAGGGTGAGTGAGAGGGCTGGGCGGGGGGCCACGGGCCACAGCCCCTGCACAAAGCATTGTGGGAGCCAGGGAGGAGAGGGGGAAGAGAAGGGCGGAGTGGGAAGAGGGAGGGCGAGAGCGAGAGAGAGGAAGAGGCTCTGCAGGGTCTCTCTGACCCACCCCAATTCTGTGGCCAGAGGAAGTATGGAGCACTTCAGTGCCCACAGAAACGCATGCCTTCCTTGCGGAGAGGCGTTGTCAAGGGCCGAACCAGAGACGGACCAACAAGCAAAAACTGTGAAGCGCCGGGAAAAGGAAAACGTCCATTTCTTTCCTCAGTACAGAACTGCGGCTTGACCTTTTAACCTGCAGACGCGTTATTTGGTTATTAATCTTACTGCTTATAATAATGAAGCCCAGTACCTAATACGAGATATTCAGTAACTACTACAGTTCATTCGGTAATTATATGATACATAGTTATGTGAGTGAGGAAGGGGTGTGTGTTGTTTCAGCTTCAAAATAGTGACGAGATATTATTTTCACTAATAAAATAAAATCAGTATGAAATATAAGACAATGATCTGAAGGGAATATCATTGCACGCACAAGTCTGAGCACCAAAATTAACCAAAATCATCTACAGAAAAAACTTATTTATATGGAGGATTGCAATTTTACAGTAGAATTTAAACCTCAGCAATCATGAGCAAAGTGCTTCCAAATATTCTATTCAGCCGACTGCCAAAGCTGTGCTATCAGTTTTGTATCGGAAGTGAAAAAGTGGCATCAGATCGTCTCCTAAACTTCATCTTAACCTCAGTAAACACAAAGCCATTGGTCTATCTATGGTCTTTTTACACATGTACGTTTGTCAGGATCAGGACACATTCGGGACAATTTTGTTGTAAAAATGTTATTAAAAAAAACAACAACTGAAGAAACACCACTATTGTATAAAAAAGCTCTAAAAACCCAAATTATCACAACAGTCAAGCGACTTTAAACGAGTGACTCTCTCTGCACTGGGGTCAAAGCTTTGCATGCTCACCACACGTGGGAACAATTAATCAGAGTAATCAGAGAGCAGCGCAGCTACACACAAACACCGCATTCTTTGGGGACTGTGTCCTCACATAGGGGAGATGCTAATTGGAGTAATTAGCTACTCATTGCTTTCCTTGACTCATTTGCGTGTGTTCCTAGCTGGGGTCAGGATCATCAGTGTGCTGCTGTTTGGATCACTTCTCACAACAGATTACAGTACGGTGTTACTGGCGTGATTTAACAGCGAGGCTGTTTGTGGCCACCACTGACACACACACACACACACACACTCTTACACACCCTCCACCTACAGCTATTGCCGACAGGGCCAAGGAGAGGGCAGATGAGGAAATGCTAACAGGGGCAGGCAGGTTTCTTTGCGAGTTTAATTCAACCTTGCATATCACGCCATCTACATCCAACATAGCCATCCGCGACGAGCCAACATGTCCGAACGTTACAAGTGCTTCAAGTGAGATGCCCTTACAACCTCGGCCCATACACACACACACACACACACACACACACAAGTAGTTAACAGTCATTAGGCTACTCATTACAACAATAACGTCATCACAGACACCAGAACCACTGCGATCACTTGGAGTAGAGGAACAGTTGTTCACCAACTTATTTACACTGATTTCCCCTTACTGCACATGTAGTCAATCAGACAACACATGCTTAGTGTTCAAACTTTCCTTATGTTCATGTTTACAGCACGGCAAAAAGGAGTGCACGATCGAGAGATTTAGAACTGGCAATCAGCCCAGTTATTATTCTGATTTTAGTTTAACTGTGATATACATAAATGATGCAAAACAAAGCAAAAGTGCAGTCTTATTGCACCTGTTGCTGTACTGAAATACAGCATAATTATGCACAACCAGGCACCTCGAACTTTCCCTGGAGCAAATATACTTGATTCATTCTGAACTAGTTTGGCTCATTTAAAAGCACACAATGTTATTCAAGTTGCAAATTTGTGCTAAAAGTGTGAAATGTACTAGTCAAGTTTATTTCTACAGCGCTTTTTATAAGTGAAAGTGACTATTTGTCATTGTGAACACACTCAAACACCACAACGAAATGCGACCTCTGCATTTAATCCATCACACGTGCATACATGGAGCAGCGGGCAGCTATCAACAGCGCCCGGGGAGCAGTGCAGTGGGACCTTGCTCAAGGGTACCTCAGTAGTGCCCAGGCCGGGACTCGAACCTGTGGCCATCAGGACCCTAGTGCGATGTCCTAACCACTAGGCCACCACTGCCCCAATAACTGGCGTAGTCACAAAGCAGCTTTACAGAACCCGGGTCGGAGCACCCAATGAGCAAGCCAAAGGTGACCAAGGCAAGGAAAAACTCCCTAAGCTGAAGGAAGAAACCTCGGGAGGGACCAAGGCTCAGAAAGGAAACCCATCCTCCTCTGGTCCACATGGGATAGCAATAACAAAGAAAATATAATATTGATAAAGAACAGAATAATAGGAATCAGTTCTTCGGGGGATAGGGCTGTTCATGTGGGCTCTCCTCGGCAGGAGTGAGTGGGATAAAAGCCGTAAAAACAACCAGAACTACGGCATCAGGATGAGTCAATCAGGTCCAGACAGCAGAATGGGACAGGAACTCCGGTATCTCAGCAGAGTAGAGCTACAGTAGCACTGGTGTGTTTCAAGTGTTCACTTAGCCCAACCACTGTGAGCTTCAGGTTTGAAACAAAAAGGCTGTAAAGAAATCAGAACCAGTCATAAAAAACTGATGTGCAGTTCATCCCTACTGAAAACCGTCAGTAGTACCTAACCCTCCATTACTAGTTATCTACATTGGCACTGTAAGTTCAAAACAAAAAGAGGCAAACTTCAGAAGCCAGCATCTCGTGGCTGATCGCCGGCTGAACTATTCCATGCACATTACAGTTTCAGTGGCGCAGGTTGAAAGTGCAGTTCATTTCTGAAGATGGTTTTAACGAGGCCAGGGACGAGCCTGGGAGTTTTGAGTGACAGCTTAATTAGGTCGCGTTTCTGAGTTGCTGGGGGGACGGGCCGTCAGGAGTGGAGATGTGGCCTAATCGGGAGTTGGAAACAGAGGGGCGGAATGCAGAGGGCCAGCTCATGGGGCGGGGGTGGGGATTAATGGGAGCCGGTGTCACTCTCTGTGAAGACGGTTTCCTGTGTGTGAGTGTGTGTGTGTTGTGCGTTCTCCCTGGCCGAGCACTTTGTGGGGAGTTGTTTGCACACTTGCCAGTGTTTCCTGTCCAGCTCAAAGCCAGCGGCTGTTTACCCAGTGCTAACAGGCGGCCACAGGATCGCCCACCCATGACCGGACAGCCCTCCAGCTGCTGCTCATAACACACACACACACACACACACACACACACACACACACACACACACACACACACACACACACACACACACACA
>JBBPDA010000105.1:5745045-5757545 GCA_037974385.1 Arnoldichthys spilopterus
ACACACACACACACACACACACACACACACACACACACACACACACACACACACACACACACACACACAGAATGTTTCAACACCACTCAACCACAGCTGATGACAATGACACCAAACTAGAGAAGAGCTAAAACTAATGCTGGTTTCAGTAAGTGACTGTGATGAATGGGCTAATCCGACCTTTATGCCTTTTATAGTTGCTATTGATGAGCGAAGAGATTTCTTATTTTACACTGTACTGAAACAATAGGCAAGGCAAGGTTATTTATATAGCACATTAACATACACAAAGGTCATTCAATGTGCTTTACAGTGATCTGCATTAAAAAGTCTTTAAAAATGCAAATAAGCATGAAAAGTTAATGAAAGTAAAATAACAATAAAATTAAGCAATAAAGTGCATGCTTAAAGTAAAATATAAGCACAAATAAAAATAAATAAGCATAAAAATAAAGAAAGTGCATGATATAAGAAAAATATCAAACAAATAAAAGATAAATAGATAAAATAGTATCCTAACTAAAGCATGTGGAAAATAATGCGGTTTTTAGTTTCTTTTTGAAGCTGGCCACAGTTGGAGCAGATTTGATCTCCATGGGCAGCTGGTTCCAGCAATGGGCAGCAGAACGACTTTTCCAGGCTGGTATTAGAAGATCTCTTGCCCAAGTGGTGTACAGTCACATTACAGAGCAGTGCCATTTCAGTTTTAACTGAAATATTGAAATATATCTATAACAAACAGCAATAGTGTCAATAACAAAAAATGAATGTGGACAAAAGCACTTGTTGACCAATTGCTGCATTCCTAAACCAGTGTGATGCACAGATCATTGAATAGCTCCTAAAAACTAGGATAGAAATTCAATATTTTAATGGTACAGGCTGAATCACAACAATATCACCATATTTAAAAAACATCATTCAGTTTTCAATTTCTGGAACTTCATAGTCAGTCTTAATATTCATAAGCCAATAAAGCAGGCCTGCTCAAATTCTCAGCTGCTGATTGCTGTGTAAACTCTATCAGCATTTTTTGAATGCCAGTCCGTGATCTACTGTGGTTAGTAAATACACCCAATTCCAGCACCTCACACTCACGTCCGGCTTAAAGGCAAAGCCACATTCTGGGAGTCATTTTACAATAGTATCATTCAGTAATCGGTCTCAAAATCAAGGCATCAGTATTAACAATGTGTTGACGATATTCAGCCCCGACTAGAGACAATAGCTTTTCAATTCTGCAGCCTGGCAAACATTTCAAACTTTCATTCTAACGTCCAGTTGCATACACTGTGTTGTACTTAACTGATTTAAGAAAATATTATGGTATTAATTAATACGGTATTAATGAAGACAAGACTATAGGTTTTAAATGTAATGTATGCCATGTCTTCTTTTAAAATCTAATACAATGTCAAAACTCAACTCAAATAAATTGATCTGGTGTCGAGTCAATTCACATCCACTCATGTTTACTGTATGTTTTCCAAACAACGGCAACTGTAATTAGGGCTTAGCTCTACACTAGGCATCCATCTAACACAATATCCAGATTTGACCCATTTACTTTGCATTAACACCATTCACACAAACGAGTAAGTTCCCTCATGGGGGGCTGCATTCTTCCAGGCCTTTTTCCACACAATCATTTTAACATTCAGAAAAACAAATGTCAGCTTGTAGAATGAACCTGCATTCACAGAATTTACATTCTCAGATTTCACAGAAAGATTAATTACTGAATTGTTCATAGCTGAATTGTTTTTTGATATTTTCAATAACAGTGCAGTTTTCTCTGATGTGCAATACTCTTCTGTGTAATATTCTCCACTGTACAATATTCTTCTGTTTTTCTGCGTAAAATAGGTGCAACTTATACATATATATAGGTTTATATAGAATACTTCATACACTAATGTCTATTTACATTTTTTTGTAAAGTTTATTTTTTTAATCTTATTGTGTTGTATAGTTTTTTTTTATTATCTATTGCTTTACCACTGTTCTGCTGCTCTTACCTTTTGTACTGCCGTAGCAATGCAAATTTCCCACTTGTGGGACTAATAAAGGTTTATCCAACAATAAAACGATAAGATTTCAACAATATTTGAGTGAATCTTCACAGTGAAATAAAACTTTGAATTCTATCATCATCTAAAAAGTCGAATTTAAATACACAAATATACACATATATGAGGATAGCATTTTATTTGCATATTTAAACATCAGTTTTTAAAAGCCTTCCGATGCAAAAATGTTTTTTGCAAGAATATCAGCTAAGAGAGATTCACTGTCTACATCTACTGTTTCCAAAACAATGAACCTATTCTCACCTCAAAAAAAATCTTCCTTCTATTCAACTAACTGTTTATGTTCAGAAAGATGAGCATTTGTAATATCTGCCATAGTACCTCTTGGTATTGACCACTGTGACACATCGGTGTCAAAATCTGTGTAACGTGACGACCCCGAACACTTACTGCATTCAGAACAGAGTGCGACTACACTCCTACATGACAGCAGCCTCCTCCCTATACGGCACAGATCAAATGATTAGAGAAGTCGTCACATCAATAAAAACATACATCAGCGGATATAATCCTACATCAATAGCAGTCCATTCAGAGACACGACAGGGTGAGCTGCAGGTTTGAGGGTGAAGATGTATGTGTGACGGGGGGCTGGGGAGTAAATCATTAATTCCAGCCAGGCCAAAGAAGGGAGTCTGTTTCAGCTCAACGCCAGTGCTCTTTTCTTTTAGGCTAATTATACCACTAATTCAGCTCATTAGAGCCCCACCGACTCACAGGTAATGAACTCTGACAGGACAAATCTGTCAAACAGACAGCGGCGAACCCTCACCTGCGCATGCTCGCTACACGCGTGCCAGGAAAATTACATGTATGAAAATCACTCTCCCACACTGATAATGCCAACTTTCTTTACAGCCATGGTCATCACTGATCGAAGCTTTGATGGAATCTTGATGTACTGAAATAGCCACTGTATTCGTGAACATGACAAAGCTTTTTTTCCCCTTAAAGTAATAACAATGACGCATCATTTTTCCCTCCGTCACCTTTGGCTTGCTCACCGGGTGCTCGAACCCGGATTCTGTAAAGCTGCTTTGTAAAAAGCGCTATACAAATAAACTTGACTTGATGTTGAGCAGCGGGCAGCTACCAACAGCGCCTGGGGAGCAGTGTAGCGGGACGGTACCTTGCTGAAGAGTACCTCAGTGGTACCTCAGTGGGAATCGAACCTGCGATCTTCAGTTCACAAAGGCAATGTCCTAAGCACTACGCCACCACAGCCCCCACTTTCCAAGATTCTTCTTGTAATTTTCTGTACATACTGATCGGACACTGCCTTGCTTAGTGGACATGTTCATGTCTATGCTAAGTATAGTGGCTAATGCTAGTGTGCGGATGATGCCCACAGTTTTGCAGACAAAGATGTATGCAGAAATTTGAACACCCCCAGGGTCAAAATACTGGGTGTGTTGATTTTCTAAGTCAGTATGCACATCTTCTACAGGGAACAGAGGATTCTGCACATCTTAGAGCACAAGTTCTTTTCACTGGCTGAGTGACATATTGGAAAAAAATAGGACAGAAGAGGATGTGCATTTTCTCTTAGAAATTCAACAAGGCAGCATTTGCAAGTGTATAATTTTATTAATATTAATAAAACTAATATCAACAATAATAATAAATCGTATGCTTGCTGATCATGTGTCCGATTCCGATGCTGGCGAATTCTGATTGCGCACCATTGGTCAAGACCACCCTACCACTGCATTTCCAGCTTCTCACACTTCAGTGCACCGCAATATCTTCTAATAGGAAGTTGCAACGGACAGAAAGCAGCATAAGTGAAGAGAATGTAGGACATTTATTAGAAGGAAAAAGCCGCAAAGGGACAATTTCCTTCTGAGAGAGAATCTAGTCTCTCGCATTTTTTTTCCCCCCTTTTCTTGCGAGAGGAAAAAAACACAGAGGTCTGAAATCAATTACACTTTCCAGCCTAGTCGTTAGCTGCCCTTGGATAGACACAGATAATTAAGCTCAGCGATTTTTTTTTTCTTTATGGGCAGATTCATTCTGACTGAGCTCTGGCCCGCACCACACTCAAATCAGTCCCTCTGGAGGCAATGGGCCACGCTTATATGAGGTTCCACTTCCATCTAGCAGATCAGAACGCTTCAGCAGCAGCATGCAAATACAAGCTGAGAGAGTGAGGGTGAGAAAGAGCGAGAGCGACGGAAACATTCACAACAATAGAATATGCATCAGTTACACCCAAAGGAAGGGTGTAATACAGCACCCAATCGATAAACGTAGAAACCGGTTGGCTAATAGAACAGGCTTATACTAAAGTTCAACTATGTATTGGGATTGGGGTTTGCTTTAACATTTCTTGAATAATAAAATATTATTTAAAAACATATTACATTATTCATCATTGAATTTTCACTCTTTACAAAATCTGACACTTAATAGGATTGTCATTTTCAACCATTAATTTTATAAGCAGATATCAGTTATATGAACTTTTAGTTGCTTAAAATCAATACAGGTGACAAATCTGAAGCTGTAGTATTCTGATCACATTCTGAAAACCCCAAACCAACACTGGACTAACGAGATCATTGCTGTCGAAACATTATTTGACCTCAATATTTGGTCATTTGTCATTTATTTTACCCAATTTAAAAATGCTGGCCACTAATAACACTGAGCGAAAATGTCATAACAAGCTAAGGTCCAAAAATACTTGAAATTAAATCCTGTTACCTTAACGTACATTGAATTAAGAAGACCTTTAATTTTTCCTTTAACGGTTGGTCTGTCTGTGTGTGTCTTGCTTGATTGTTTCCTCTGTCCTGGAAGTCGCTTTGGATTAAAGCGTCAGCCAAATGAATAAATGTGTATTGGTTTGCGTGAGGTGTCGGCCCATGTGCTTTCACTTCAACCAATCATAACACAGCTTTAAGAACTATGCCATTAATGCTGAACCAAAGAACCAGACTCAGTAATAAAAGCAATTTCTCAAATGAAATCCAATGATGCTGGTACTACACACAAACCTTCATTTCTTACAGCAATTATCGTCATATCTAACAGCTACATACCTTTACGCATTTACAAGTGCAAAAAGAAAAGGAGAAAGGGAGAAAAGTGATCGAAGGACGGCGACAGCGAGCGCATCACGCGTGACATCCGCTCATTATTAAATTGGTAGACAGTGCAGATGAGTGAGAGGGACAATATGATGAGTCAGGCAGAAAACAGGCCCACTGCTTTGACTTTAGTACATATTAATATACCTACTCATGAGGACCGGGGCGCAACGGCCCGCACTGATTGGCTCTTGTCAGCCGATTTAATGTCAATACTAAATTGGAAGGCTTGTTAACCTAGTTGGGACATGATTACGGTCAATGGCAGGCAGTCATGTAAAAAATAATGTCTATTAGGCTAATCTAATCAAGTTCTTTTCCTCTCTTTTTTCCCCCCTTACAGATGAGTTAAAATGGGGGAGCCAATTATTTAAAACATTTGCGCTGTGTCCGTCCGTAATGGAAAGGGAGAGTGAGGGTAGGACTGTTTAAAATGCGCCCCACATCACGGGGCTTCATCACAAGGCAGGGGCCGGTGAGTGACACGCGCGGACGGCTAGTTAACACTGATGAAATAGACCTCAGTGTCTCCCGGTGAACCCAGAAAGTATGACACAAAGCCATTAGGCTGTGAAGTGTGTGCATGTGTGTGTGAGTGAAAGGACCTAGTGAGATTTCCTGCTTTCTGTTCTGATTAAACTGAACTCATGAACTCCTCAAGAGTCTCAAGAATTCTATTAACTGCTGTGACGTTGTAATATTATTAACAGAATTCGCATTCGAACGTAGAAGCTAACAGGCTGGTTCTTCAGTCCATTACAAGCCAAAAGGGACGTGACTAGTGGAAATCTACCAGTCGCTATGGATGCAGCAGAGATTGGAGTGTTCGTTTAATGAGGCTAGGCTTCACAAAGACAATATTCTGTTTGTAGGTTTACACTTTGTTCATCTCACTTTAATCTTTACTGAAAAAGAACCGAACTGTGAAGTAACATCTGGAAAACATTGCCCTACAATGTTGGAAATTACATATTGCGTACAAACTCTTAGCCAGAGCCACTTGCATCAGATGTGCATGCTGCATTAGTAGTTTAGCCCAAGTAATCCTATTAATATTGCGTTAAACGATATATAGTTATATTTTTCCGGCGACTTCATGATCGCAACCTCTGATTGAAGTATTTCAGGTGTCCCGCTTGAATTTGTAGCTTGGTATCTGTGCTAAATTCCAATCCCAGAGTACATGAAGTATGCCAAAGAAGGTTCCTGAGACCAACACCTCTCGCTGGTTTGTTTGCTCGGACATTTTTTAAAAGCATCTGCTAATCCATGTCCTGCAATGACTCCAATAAACTTCAGAGCCCTAACTTACACTTTGCTTCTTAGCCATAATTGATGGTTGATCGTAACTTTGCCCATTCCCAGGCTCCTCAAAGGTTGGTATGTTCTCCAGAGATTTCACCTTCCTGCTCTACTGTCTGGCTGATCTGCACTTCATCTCCTGACAGCTCAGAGCTGGACACCCCTTACACAATTCTGAGTAAAATAAGGAAAAGATATTTCTGCCACCATAAGCCCTTTGCTTCCTGAAGTATGGAAAACGCTTAAAAACAAGAGGTACTAGGTCCTGCTGTCCACTACAAAGGACACTGAATAAAAGTTGTATTTTTTTAAAAGGGCTTAAATTGCAGTGTATTGAAGTTATAATTAATTTAAAAAAACACTGATATTTAGCTACAGAACCATAGTATCTACAAAAAATTGACCATTTACATCTTGCTATGAAGATGCAATGCCTGCCATTTCGAAAGGCAAGCCCATGTGCTTTGTTAGCCACAAATGTAGCATCAATAGAAAACCCAGGATGTCCTTTTGACAGTACGTTAAAGCTCAAACACACTGCATAAATGGAACTAGACTTCGAGATCTTAGACTCATGGTCCACACAGAGGACAAAATGAATTGTCATGTCTCAGGAGGATAGCAAAAAAAACTACACAAAACCACAAACAACAACAATAACAACAGCATACAAACATTAACACATTTCCCCCCAAAAAACTATGATGTATTGATTTGTTTCTCTTTTTTCTCTCATCACAGCTAGTTCCCTGGGTTGTAATGAGGAGTAGACAAGGCCAAGCATGTCCCCTTAAACTCTGGGGTGATTATTAGGCTGCTACCTCCTCCTCCTGCTGGATCCCCAGGGCCCAATCTCAGCCTGGCTTTAGGGAGGCACACCTGCACCCCCACACCAGAATAAGCAGCAGGTCTAATTTTAAATCTGTTAGCGCTGCCCTTTCTGAGACTGATCTCAGGCCATAAAGACGCTCTTTTTACCCGCTTACAGCTGAATTATTACAGCTCAGACATTGGTCATGATGAGGCATGTAGTTAAAAGAGTCTGTGTTACTGTGTGTGTGTGTGTGTGTGACCGATATCTCAACTGTCTGGTTAGCAGGAGGACATAACTGCACCAAGACATGACACACATTCACACACACTTCTGACACAATGTCCCAATGTGAGGTCATACATATGCTTCAAGTACAGCTGTATGCAAATGTTTGGATCTCCCCCTGATGAAATGACATGTTTTGCTGAATTTCTAAGGGAAAATACACACACATTAGAATGCACGTCTGCTCATTTTGTTATAATTATGGCACATCTTAAATTTTGTTTTATTACAGATGTTAAACTATATTAAATGCATAATTGCATAAAAAATGTCATCTCTTTAAAGAATGGAGGCTTTCATTAAGCAACAAAACAGGTCATGTCACTTTTGTACACAACTTTACATCACAAAATCCTGTGGCCAATACTGGTACTGATTGTAAGGGATGAAAATTTTCATTTTTTACTCCAATAGTTATGGATACACCATCCTTTACTGACTGGCATGACTTTCCGGTCTTGGGTGAAGGGTGGAGCTTCCTAGAACTCCTCGTTTATTTTCTCACTTTTCATTAGTTCACTACAAATATTTTGGAGTTATCGTCATGCTAAAGGTTCATTTTGGGGACATGTTTCATGTTTTTTTCAATCATTTTGTGTTATGTGTTCCCAACACAGCCTGTATAGCTGGAATACAGTTAAACAGGCAGTGACTCTCCGAGCCAACTTCCTGAATTTCTGCACCTTTATTCAGGTCTGTGTCACACGGACGCAAACAAAGAAAGCGGTGTGTAAAAAATGGACACAGCCGAGCTTGGGCAGAGTGTTTTGCACGCACGCATAGACGCTCACGCTTGCTGACAGGCTCCAAAACGTCAGCGCAGAGGCGAGGGCTGGCAGTGTCGGCTGCCAATGAGCGCCACCCTCCCAATAAGTCACCACGAGGCGCAATTAGCACAGCTGTCACTCGCCCGCTGCCTGGACCACTAATACAGCTAGGCACCCTGTGTGGGTGTGTGTGTGTGTGTGTATATGTGTGTGTGTGTGTGTGTGAGGGGGTGTTGTGCGTACAAGGGGTGGGGCTCTGGTGTCCATGACAGCATCACACTAATTAAAACAATAAGACTTAAACGTAGTCTGGCTGACACCACAGAGCACTCATGCCAAGACCTAAAGCTTAAAACTGTGTGTGTGTTTGTGTGTATGTATGTGTGGATAAGTACAAGCTGCCTTTAAGCCACACAGGGCCATGCTAGGGGACACCCCCCCCCCCCCAACCACAAACAAGAAAATAAGCTTGAATTAGTTAGTAGAGAGATGCTGGCACTTTTACAGAGGTATTAAAGGTTAATGTGGGTGCTTAAGAGGAATGAGGTTGCCAGAATTACTGGCGTACAACCAATAATTCTATAAGAACAGGGGGGAGAAAAAGAAAAAAAGAAGAAAAAGCCCCAAAGTGTTCATCATTTGATTTTTGCTGTTTTCCAAAGCATTAGCTTTTCAATTGCATACATTTTTATGGCTGGTACTACATTTCTTTACATGCATTTAGTCTTTTCGACACATTCGATAAGTATTAAGATTGTTTAAAAGTATTTAAGATGCAAATTTTGTTTGTTTTTTTCTTATGTAATTTTTGCTTAATTTTCAATAAGATATGGTGCCATTAATTTTGCACTTGACTGTAGAAACAGTCATAATCTTAGGCTTGCCTTTTTGGGTAAACAAAGCCATTTATATGCAACATACAGTTTCCACAGTAGAAAAGTTTTTATAGCCCACCTATGCAATGGCTTCTTCGCACACAAAATATTTCCATAGAGCGGACCCTTAATGTCAGATATAGCTGTATTCAGTACCTCACATTACATTACTGAAACATTCCTCACAACATTGTAATTATAACTGCACAGAACCGCCCAAATCCTAGCCATTCAGATTGGAATGACTGCGAAATTCACACACAGTCACAGTTTTCATAGGGTTTACGGTACAGACGCGCAGAAAGAGGGGGGAAAAAACAGGAAAAAGAGAGAGAGTCTGAATGATAACAGCTAAGACTTGTGATACGTCATTTCTTTCATAAGCTCCATGAAGGTTGGTGCAGCACGGGTCTCTGAGATAATTCCCGCCTGGGGTCTGAGCGGGGCTGGAACAAGGAATGAGCCAGGCCAAGAGATGGAGGTGCGGAGCAAATGAGTGGCTCTCTCCATCTCCCCCCTCCAAATGGGGGGCCCTAATTGAAAGGCGAGAGTGGCCCAGACCTTGACAGGCGGGAGGTCAGTCTAATTGCTGCTGGCCATATTTAACATTAAGATAATCAGCCCATTAATTACCCTTTGGATCATTAAATCAGTCGCTTGCAAAATGAAATTTCGGGCTCTATTACTCACTTGAGAGACCACAAGGGAGGGTTTTCATTTATCAGCCACCAATCCTCAACACAGGCCCAGGAACAGGGGCGCTCTCTCTCTCTCTCTCTCTCTCTCTCTCTCTCTCTCACCATACTGCATAATGCTAAGCCAAAACATGCACATACTGTCACTAAAGACAAAACATATGGAGAGAAAAATTCAAGAGAAAGGAATATATATATATATGCACACACACAAACATAAAACTACATAAAAATGATCTGCTGCAATAACAAATTGCACAAACCATGTGTTATACACACAAAACCTATGAAAATCTGGAGTGAATCCAGTCTAGTCATATAAAAATCTTGATTTTTAGTAATTTACCATCAAATGCAAGGAACATAGCCTGCCTCTAAAAATGCAGGCTGATTTTTAATGACTAACTAATAATAATAAAAAATACTAACGAATAGCATGTTCCGCCTCCTCCCACTCTCCCCAACAACCACTGCGAAAAAATGCTATTACTGAAAAATTGTGAAATGAAAGAAGTGCTATGATTTTACATAGCTTAATCATAACTGTGCGAAATGTGTTAAGTAAAACACACATTTAGATTTAAACATTAAAAATCTAATTTTAGTATAAAAAACTTTTTCTGCTACATTCTCAATTCATGCAATCTACGGTGTGTGTAGATTCTGCATCTTGCACTGTCACTATATTCAAACGTTTTTCATCCACTTGGATCCAGCCATTAGGGCGGCTGCAAGTTTAATCAATTCAGCTGCCTGGGAAGTGATGAGGAGAGAGCAAATTATATGCAACACAAAGCTGACATGCTGCCACTAACTTCCGCCACCCCGTCTCATAGACGGTGCACACACGGGCCTTATTTGTAAGTGAAATTCCCTTTTAAAATATGCTTTCTCAGCATAAATATTTTTATTTTCTTATTTGCACCTAAAGTAAAATAAAATTCACCATTTTTAAAGTAAAAAAGAAGAAAAATTGCTAAAAAATATATAACATTTAGGGCAGTGGTGGCCTAGTCGAAGGACGCTGCCTTTGGGACCTAAAGGTTGCAGGTTCGAGTCCCGGCCCTACTACTAAGGTACCCTTGAGCAAGGTACCGTCCCGCTACATTGCTCCCCGGGTGCTGTTGGTAGCTGCCCCCTGCTCCACGTGTGCCGGGTTAAATGCAGAGGTCACATTTCGTTGTGGTGCTTGAGTGTGTTCACAATGACAAATAAATGGCATGACTTCCTATCAGCAGCAGTTTAGGCTAGTAATTGTACAGTGGCTGTTCTATACACACACTCTACGCAGTTGTACTGACAGAAGACATGACATGCTTGGAAAAGTGCTTCATGACAATTGATCATGAAAACATACCACACTGTCCACCCCTTCCTGGTCATTTACATGGGTGAAGTGCTGCCAGGCTCACACAACGTACACATGTCTGAAATACTTTCCCCCTCCGTTGGAGCAGTTAGGTGCTAGTCAGGAGCCACTTAAGAAATGCTCAAATAGGTGCTATTGACATAAGGAGAATGATGGCTGAAACGGCAGGCTCCATGGGCTGGGGTTAATTGAGATAGTATCGACCCCCTCGGTAATCTCTCCTGCTCACTTGCAGGGCCACGGGCCCTCAGCGTCCATAAATAAACGGCTACATGAGGAACAATAAACGCATTAGCGCATCGACGGCGAGTGGCCGAAAATGGCGGATCCATAAGGAAAGATTTTTGGAGGGGGTGAGTAATTAAAAGGTGCTTCTGGTGAGTAATGAGGCCAGCGTGGAGCAGGGGAGTCGATATTCCTGCGGCCGGCAGTCAGCTCTAATTTGTTATGATGGCTGGTGGGGCCGGACCCTCGCTGCCGATAATTACACGGCTAAAGACGGAGGGGGAGGGCGAACGATCGCAGAGGGGGTGGGTATTACCCACAGCAAGAGTTGGGAAGAGTCAAACTCTCTGTGATATTGTATCTCTGCTCAGCAATAAGTGGCACAATGTTCTTCATCAGTCATGACATGAATGGTGCTTGGACACCAGCTAGACGTGAGTGGCTCTCAATCCTAGGCCTGGGATCTGTTATGAATATGAATAGCAACTGTCATGAATAATTTAGAGATTACTATGGAACTACTATGCGTGCAATAACTGCAGAAGGATATAAACAAGTCGTTCCACAATTATTTTCAGATTAACTGTCGATTTCCCCGATGGTTGCCATGTGCCATCTCCTATTATCCCCACAGCAGCTCCCACATCACTGCCATTTCCCTCAAGAGAGTCAAGAACTCAACTGTGAGCCTACATACAGGCCCTTAGGGTTTTAGGGGTTAACTAATTATAAAGTGCAGCATGAGCTGGCTTCGGGGTGTTAGAGCAAGAAAAATGCAGACACGAGCAGTGCATGGGATTGTTCTAAATGTGAGATTTTCCACTTTATTAGAAGCACTTCCCTTGTCCGTCCACTCACTGCCCACTTTGAGTTCCGCCCACCTTATAGATCCACTATACAGGTGTACAATCACAGACGCTCTGTTTTCATGCACAATTTACCAGCTGCCCTCTACCCCGTTGATCACTGGTCAGTGTCTGACCACA
>JBBPDA010000105.1:5760045-5761056 GCA_037974385.1 Arnoldichthys spilopterus
TATACAGCCTACGTGCTAGAAATGCTTTAAAATATTCGAAGGAGCCAATCCTTCCAGGCAGCGGTGGTATCCTCGCTCCTGCAGAGCACCTGTTGGCTTCGCCTGGGACACATATTCCAAGACTTCCTGACCTTCAGGTCTGCCCCGGAGCCTCTGATCAGAGTGTTCTGCTAATTACAGACCAGCTACAAGATCCCCAAATCAGCCACTAGCCTTCCACCAAATAATTCCCTCTGCAGGGTGACATATGGATCTACTAACCAGGGCCACATTTAGGTTAATGGGCCAATCACAAGTCAATGAGACAGGAAAATGTGTGTGTGTGGGGGGGTTAGTAGACTTTAAAAAGTCTGTCAGGTCTTTGAGCACAGAGGGACACAGGGAGCTTATTTTGCAGTGTAGAGGGTCACATTTGGAAAGCGTTATGAACAAAAGGGCATTGACTGGGTGAGCATGGGTTGGGGCGGGGGGGGGGCATGGCTGGCAGGGGCACACAGATGGTCAAAATAAGGAATTGATGAGACCTTGCTGTGTGTCACGTTCAAAGGGTACCCCCCAGAAACATGATCTTCGGGGCGCAGGACGCCGCACACTTTACACACTCTGTTTATAATTTACTCTGGAAGCGGCAATTACATAATGAAGAGGCAATCAGACTACAGCACACACACACACAGACACACAACGACTTGCAGACACACACAGACAGTCCCTGTGGAAGAGTTTGAGACATTCAGAGCATCTGGAGAACAGCAACGAGACAAAAGAAGTCTCTTCAGCTAATCCTATCCATGGGTGCATCTTTACCTCGAAAGTCAAAAAAAGTGAAAGGCAGAAGGTTGGGCAAAATGGCAAGAATGGCTTTTCCCCCAAAAAAACTGAGACGGACAAAAGCGCCAACAAAACAGTAATGCCACATTTTTGAAATCCCTAAAATGAAGTGAAGTGAAAGTGACTCTTTGTCATTGTGAACACACTCAAGCACCACAACGAAATGTGACCTCTGCATTT
>JBBPDA010000105.1:5786314-5796379 GCA_037974385.1 Arnoldichthys spilopterus
CGTCTGGAAGAAGGTACCGAAGCAATCGGGCCTTCACTACTAGAATGTGCAATAGTTTCTTCCCCCACGCAATAAGATTCATAAACACTCAGGGAATATCAGCACACACACACTTTAATAGCCCGTAACTTATATTTATTACTCTGCTACCTCACACCTGGTGGTCCCATAACTGCCACTGTTGCACCGTCTTGCACTGTCCTGCAACGTATGCACATCCTTGCACACAATGCACTTTATGTTGTTAGTTGTGTAGCGTTTGTGGTCCTGTGTTTCATGTAGCACCGTGGTCCTGGAGGAACGTTGTATCGTTTCACTGTGTACTGTGTGAACTGTATATGGTTGAAATGACAATAAAAGCCGACTTGACTTGATTACAGTCACCATAAACAACTCCTTCGCCACACTACGAAGCTTACAACAGGCTAAAGTTGCCAAGAAACATAAGAAGCAACGGTTATTCCATAAACAGCGCAATGCTGTTTTGATATTTTGCTCATGGCCAATTCCTCCCACTAGTCTAGTTCAATCTCCTCAAATCACACGACACCACTGACCCTGGGATGGCGTAGGCCTCGCCCGAGTCAGGTGAAGCATATTTTTGAACAGATGACAAAGCAAACGTCACTGGACAGCTCAACACGGCTGGAGGAGAATGCAAATTCATCAAGCAAAGATGCCAACATTGGGTAGCATCACGCTGGGCGATGGGAAAGGAGGAAGGTCATCCACCCAAAAAGAGCGAGGCCAACTGAGCCATCTTGGACTCCGACCCACGGACGACCGTCGCTGTACCACTCAACACTGGCAATGCTTCATAACACAAACACAACAACAAAACACCTCAAAATCTAAAAGGAAAAAAACTGCCCAGAGGTGCTAAACCTCGCAACGACTGCATGCTGAAAATGTTTCAGCCAATCCGCTTTCAGAGTCATAATTATTCACAGTGTAAATAATCTTAACAGAATTATCAACAGAAAAGGAGCAGCAGTCTTAATTGGTGTGAATTTAAAATGCCTGTTAGCTGTTTAGACCCCACATCTCCATGTGACGTGTTTTGGTGCTAATTATGTTGCATCTATTGCCATCTACTTAATTAGCTGCATTAATGTGATTTCTTTTTTTTAGACGTAGTTGAGCAATTAAGAGCCTTGATTGAGTTTCATTCTATTAGCCTCCACAAACACTTTAATTGATGCCTGCGCAGCAGACGCCCGCTGATGAGAGCAACCTGTTCACCAGAGGAGGGGCAGCACTACGGGATGGTACTTCCTGTGAATTTGAGCAGATGAAGCGAACAATGGGTGAGTCATGGAGGTAATGACTGCAAGAGAGCGTATTCGGAGTGCCCTTGCGTACGCACAACATGGAGTCATTGTAAAATAACAATGAACTACAGCTCGCTGCGAGCCGAGAAAGCCGTTGAAACCTGGGGCTGGGCAGACGTCTCTTCTTCAGGCGGTATGATGGAGCGCAGGCTCTGATGATGTCAAAGAAGGATGTTCAGGTCTTTAAGCTAGGAATGTTGGACACTCCAGCAGTCACTTTATTGATCATGGCTCTTGTGGGGTTTGACGGACTGTGTTGCCATTACGTACGGTTACTGTTATGTCGTTTCTTCTGTAGGGCTGTCACTAGGGGTGGTCAATAAGGCAAAAAAAGTATATTATGATACTTCACATCGCACAAAATGCATTGCAAATATTTTGCTTATTTTTTTCCCCAAAGTTTCATTCCAAGTTTCACAGTGTCGTGAATCTTGCGAGGAAACATGTCCAACTACATCCAGGATATGCTCATAATATGTGGACATCAAGCTCATTGTTTTGGTTAATACAGATTATTAAAAGGCTCAATAATTACAACACTACGCATATTTTTACAAAACATTTAGGGAACCACTGTTCAGGTTAAGTTACGTATGTATATAAACAGTAAATGCATTTCAAAGGCCATGTTCACTGGGCTCTAAAAAATATTACACAAACGGCCAACTGATCCCTGCCAATTCACCGAGAAGGTAAAATTGATCTGAATGTTTAAAAGCAGCAATGTTTGATATTGTGGGAAAAACCCTAAATGCAGCCTGGAATATTTTTATGTCTAATATGCTTAACATTGATAAAATAAACAGAAACTGTGACTTAAAATGTGCAGAAAACGTGTCCGTGTGTTCTGCGTATGGCATGTGTACTTACAAACCCTATTTCTGGAACTTACACATTTTGTAAAATGCAATCAAAACATTACATACAGTTGTAAATAAAAGCACTAAAACTGCATAACCTTGAGCCCTCAGAAGGCACCGCATAAGAGACATGCTACTGTGGAACACAGCCACGTAGGTTGTGAAACTCTATGAAGCAAAGAAAAAAGTTCTACATAGAAATGCTGCTGGGACTCTTCCTTCCTTTATCCATCAATTCAATCTGCCTATGTCCTCGCTGTGGTATGCGACAACATAAGAAGAACTACTCGGGCTTTGATTAGCGCCAACAGTAAGGCCTAAACACATTCCACTGAAGACCGAGGTAGAACGACCAAAAAAAGTGGCACAGGGACAGTGTGTGTGTATTAACAGGCCAGCCAAGTTGGTAATTAGGCAGAGTCATTATGGCATAATATTGCACATCATCAGTGTCAGCCATGTGCAAACAGAAGATGAGGGAGCCAGCAATTAAAAGGCAAGGCCACGCTCACAGAGGTGGATACAGTGATGCGTGAAGCACCAGCCTGAACACGAAGCAGAACAGTGTCATGACAAAAAAAAAAAAAGAAAAAAGAAACTGGTTAAGTGTAAACTTGCCTGTTTATTAGGTCATCTGTAAATACACTCGATTCACTTTATCATCAGGTACACATACCACACAGGTGGACTTCGTTATTTGTAGCTCATCTGTTGCACAATTTATCAGCCACCTCTCTGGTTTCACTGTGTCTGATGCATTCATACACAGTGCATCCATACACATATTGCATATGTATGTGATACACATTTTTTCTGATGTTTAGAAAACTCTTCTAAAGCACTTTTGACATAAACTGCCATATATTAAATACATATCTAATTTATATCAATCATATAATTCTCAAATGTTTCATTTGTAGTGGCTAGTGCGCTGTTTCTGCACTCATGCATCATCCTGAGTCTGCGTGCGTATAGCAGAACTTCCCCACAAAGTCTTTCTTAAGCTTTCTGACTGTTTTTTTGTTAGTAGAGACAGAAATGAGTCCAAATGTACATTTCTTCAAATCGCAGCCATATTTCATGGTCAATTGAGCTGTCTGATCAGAAAAAGGTTCAACTTCCATGATCCACTGCTAAATTTGCTTGTCTTGCTAGAAGTTTCAGTCGCTCTTTAGCTGTGTCCCAAATCTTTATTGAATGCACTTCCGATGTTGTGTACTAATTTGACACATTAGTGTGGGAGTATGCAGTCTGGGATCCAGCCCCTCTTTCTGTGAGATGTGTCTCTGTCACAATGTTGGTAGTCAGTGCATAGAACAATCTGGGATACATCGAGTATATCTGATCAACAGCCCACCCCTAATTTACAACATGAGCTGTAATTTGTTAGCACACACTCTAATGCCACTACGTTGTTAGGAATGCTCCACCACTCAAATAAGTGGTAAATGGTGGTCCTATGGTGGTCTCTTTCTACTGATAGATGGAATATGGGACAAATTGTGCAGCAACATATGGGCTACAGTCAGTATTTGCAAGAGTGCACCTATGGTAGGTATCCAGGATAAAATGTGCGAGGTAGGTGAACCCAGAAACTGACAACTCCTAAAGAATTTGCGAGAGCAGAGAGCACTTACATGCAGGCTGGGATGGTAGGTAAGAACTCCGTTGTCACAGAGGGTGACGTATTTTTTCTTCCACTCTTTGTTCAGCGACTTGCCACTTCTCTTCAGGAGCATTCCCTGCAGACACGAACACACAGAAACAGAGTTCGTATGTAGAAGTAAACAAGCCATAATCATTTTTTGTTATTATGAATATACAGCCAAATGTGCGTGGTCAGGGTCCACATACTTTTGGCCACGTACTGTATATAGCATTGAGAACAAGTATTCAAAGCCATTTAAAGAAACAAGTAAATAAGCCGCTTTATAACATCGTTTTCACTCTCGGGTTTACAACAGGACGACCGCTGTGGACAGAATCTGCGAACAAATGTAGTGTAGTGGTTCACATCAGTCTTCCAGACCTCCAGCAACTCACCCCCCCACACACACACAAAACCGTTGCTAATGCATCCTTGGCTCAAAAGCAGAGTGACAGCTTATTTGTGTACTTCTGGGAAGTAGAAAATGCTAAAAGCCACACGAGCGCATCTGAAAGTTCACGGCCGCATTAGCGGTGACGCGAATGTTAGCCGCTCTCTCCTACACACATCAGAGGCCGACTGACTGACTGGCCGTTTAAGGGCCGGCCGCCCACACCTCATTTCAGCCAAATTCATTAGGCGAGAAGAGGGATAAAACTGTCCGCTGATTAGCAATTATGCAGCGTTCGCCGCGTGTGTCACTTCGCTGGACTTGTTAAACATTAACACGCAGACAGGGCAGATATTAATAGAGTCCTTGCCCCTTCTGCCTCGGAGCGTGGCAGGGACGGCGAAAATCTCTCCGCCTTTCTCTCCCTTTCTGTTCTCTCCATCACCTCGCTGTCATAAAAATGCCATGTTCCCTCAGTGTCACGCGCGGACGGACTCGACGTAATTATGTGGTAATTGGTATCTAAACAAAACTTTAGAGGGAGGAAAAAAAAAATGTGAGGAACGATGCACTGAATGGCCTGACAGTTACTTTCGGGTAATAGCTGCCTAATAACAGCACAACACTGCGGAGTAGACAATGGGTAATAATGACCAACCCAACATCGCCGCCAAATGTTTATCACGTCGTTTGAGAAGGAAAATGGGAATGCTGTAGTGGTCAATGCACTGCGCCATGCTGAAGTGCCTTGGTTAACTAGAACATAACCACCGCAGTACAGGGAAGAGCGGAACACTAGATCTTTTGCAGCTATTGCAGAATATGGGCCTGTAACCGGTCACACTTATCTTGTACTGTGAGTGGACCAATCACAGTGCCGGAACAGTGTTTTGATACATTAATAGCATTAAACAAAAGAACATTATATGGCTCAAACAAATGCAGGCCAATCTTCAAACATGGCACATTCCAAACGACTCCTTATCCTACATTTTGCTTGCTGAGGTTGACTTACGTAAATATACTGTTGTCATCTGTATATTTTATGATGAAGGAAATTAGAGCTGGGCAATATGATGATATTTATCGATGTTGTGATACACTGTGGTCACGATATGCTTTTCTGAGCATATCTTGATATCGTTAGTACTTAAAGAAACACGGTCGACCTTCAGGTTTGGTTTTAAGGAGAGCATCGTTAGCCTTGCTCAAGTGAACATACTGAACTGTGGTGTGAAAAACTCGTAATAAGAATTATTTGTAGTCATACTTTGATTTTATTTATTTATTTATTTTAAAGAAGAAATGGCACTGTTCACTCTTTCTTTTGTTCCATCTTAATACATATCGTGACATCGCATATCAGGGAAATTACTCAGAATATCGGGATATTTTTTGCCATATCGCCCACCCCTAAATGAAAATAAATGATTTCACCTAAACGGCGGTCATACTCTTGAAGAATCTTTTTTGTAGATATGAGGTTTTGCTCCGACAGCAACAATGTATAAATACACTGGACCTTGGCAAGTGCTGAGAAGAAAATTGTAGCGTAACCGCCCACTACTAGTAATATTCGCTTAATCAAAGCACCGCTATTCTGCCCAAATCCCAGCCTGACTCCAGAGGACACTGATCAGAAGACCGGGACCTGGCACAAGGATTTAACACATGATTTTATTTCAGGGGGTGCTGGTAGGACTGCTTTGAGACCTTGGGGGGAGGGGGGGGGGGGTGATGGGTGATGTTACTATAAACGGTGTGTGTATGTTTCTGTGAACTGTATGTGAACGTTTGTGATGGCTGTGTGTGTGTGGAACGTGACGAGTGTGCCAGTGTTCCCTCGGGTCCATCCTCGGGCCCTCACACCCCGTGCTGGAGATGAGTGAGGACCTGGCACTGAGCAAGGGAACAACAGGCTCTCCTGCTGTGCGCTAAACGCAAGCTGACGAGTTCTTCATTTTCTAACAAGAGAGCCGCCGCCAGCCAGCCAGCTGCCACACGCGCTCAACATCCACTCCTTCATTAGACACACACACACACACACACACACACACACACACACACAGAAAGACAGAGGAGAAAGAGAGAGAAGGGCAGCAGTACGGTAAGAGTGTCTGGACAGAAAGAAGAGATTCAGAGAGAGAGACAGAGACAGTGGGGTCAGTTATAAGAGCGCGAGGGAATGAAAGAATGAATGTAATGAACAACTGCGGTAGTAAAGGAAAAAGTGAGGTTTCCAGCAAGTGCGACAATAGAAAGGGAGCAATGAATCCATTCAGGAATTTGGAGAATGGATAAACCAAGGAACAGTAGAAAAAGAAACTGAGGCTTCCAGCTAGAGAAAAGATGAGATGACCCGTCATGTGAGCGAGCGGTCAGACAGCAAAGTATATACAAGAAAAGTGTGAGATTTTAAGACAGCAAGGTTCTGTGGGAAGGATTGAGATGTTACGCAAAGGAGAACCGCGAGCTTGGGGAGGTTCTGAGCGGGGTAGAGACGAGAAAAGTACGATTTCACATAGAGATGAGAAGCGTTGCAATTTGGCACAAGAGACAAACATGAAAAGTGGGACGGTGAGCGAGAAACACAGCATTGCAAGAAAGAAGCAAGAGAAGGACTTTCAAATTAGAGAGAGAGGGGAGACAAATGCAAGCCAGAACAATGGAGTGCGAGCCAGGGAATGAAGAAGTGAAACAGTGTGGAGAGCAAACTGAGAATTAGAGAGACATAGAGAGTCGGCTGATGAGAGCTGTATAGAGAAAAGCGGGGGGAGCGGAGAAGAGGTTAAGAAAGGGAAAAAAAGAGTATGTGGCCTGACTGAATGAGTGAGCAAATGATGGAGAAAAACAGAAAAGTGGACAACGACGGGAAAGAGAAAGATACACAGCAAGAACGAGCGACAAAAGAATGAGAGCAGGAGGGAAGAGAGAGAATGACTCATGCTTCATGGCGCTACTGGGCCTGTGGGGTGACGGCCATATAAAAGATTATGATCAACAGCTTCACTGTCTTTTGTTTAAATTTGGGAAGATAGCTGGTTAGCCTTTTAGCTTCATAGGAGTGCATGTCCACTGCATACAGAGCAAATATCTCACCTGTTGAGGGGTGTGTCCGTCTACATGTGAACAGAAGTACTGCGTTCATTTCCCCCTGTTTACGGAGGCTTTTCTGCTCAAGGCCATGCTTTAAACAGTACTCTGCTGTATGAATAAGCCACACCATGCAGCCACTGAAAAGAGCATTGTGGCAGCTGTGAGGGGAAAAAAAAAACGTTTATCTGCACATGCCCTGGCCAGTGGAGAACCCTGCAGTACATGCTTGCTGGCACTATAGCACTGAACCCTGCCAGGGTAAAAAGACCTGTGGTGTGAAGTCAGGTCTAAGTCCTGTGTTCTTCCACCTTCCAAACGAACAGGAGCATTTAGTCTAGCTGTAAGAGCAGTGACGTGTCCCGGTAAATGTTTGTTGAGAACTAAAAGCTTGAAGAATGGGTCCAACCTGAGCCAAAAGTGGCCTGACAAAATAGTTTTGGGCCGGGATCAGTGCTGATTCTTTCCATGCAGTATTGGGCTTGGGTCGGGATCGTGTTTGGTTTCTAATGAGTGATATTGAGTATTGTTAGTGCATGTGATCAGGGTCAGGTGCAGGGTTCAAATTTTACAGTGCCAGTCTGACCGCGTATGGGTCGAGCTTGGACGTTCTCTTCATTCAGGGTCCAAATAACTGCAATCATCTCCTCAGCTACGCTCAGATACACATATGTTAGAACTGTGATGGACATAGATACTCTTACACTGAACAAGTGGTAGCCTAGTGGTTAGGGACTGGTCTGTACGATCGGAGGGTCGCAGGTTCAAGTCCCGGCCCAGGTACCACTGAGGTACCCTTGGGCAAGGTGCTGTACCGCCACACTGCTCCCCAGGCACTGGCGATAGCTGCCTGGTGCTCCATGCGTGGTTGGGTTAAATGCAGAGGTCACATTTTGCTGTGGTGCACTTTGTGTGACGGAGTGTGTCAGAACAGCAAATAGTCCCTTTAGGCAGAGACGAAAAGTAAAAGATGCACAGTGGGGGGGAGGGGAGGGTCTAAAGTGGTTTTGGGTCAAAGAGGGAGCGGAGGACAGGAACTGGAGACAGACAGACAGACAGAGAGATCGCGTATATGTGTTGGAGTGAAGGGAGAGACGGTGTTTTAATGAGAGCGGAGTTGCGCAGTGAGCAGGGGTGTTGTGTTGCTGTGGGGGGGTGATATTTCTTCTGTTCTCGCTACCTGCGGTTTGGGGTCCATTCCATCCTCGTTTGGCACATCCGTCGGAAGGATGACAAGCGATCATTTTGCAGGAGAGGCTAATTGAACGGCACATCGCCTCGCTGATGGGGGTTATCTTTCATTATTTAAGGCGGAGGCTGGTGACACTGCACTCGCCCCTATTTTACCCCTCCCCCCAGCCTGACAGGCAGCAAGGTCTCCCCATTCGGGAGAAATGGAGGAGATAAATAAAGTAGATCCCGCCGCTCTTTGAGCTTACGCTCCATTCACAGCCACTACAACACCCCCCCACCCCACCCCAACCCACAGAGGCGTGGCCTTGAGTGCAATGCCAATAACTTAGCACCTGTAGTCTTTACTGCTACGTCAATATCAACAGTGCCTAAATTGGCTGCTAAGTACAAGCACATTAGGATAAATAGGCTCCTCCAACAAACTGATCGAGCTAAAGTGAAGCTACAGATAAAAATTCCACAATATCATCAAAACACAAATATCATTACAATTAATTAATAAATCATTATGTTTCTAACATGTTAAACCCAGCAATTTATAGAAATGGTGCTCTAATTTTGTTTAAAAAATGTTCAAAGTGTATGTTCAAACTCAAAAAATGTTTAAAATGAATTCAAAACTAACTTTACATATGAGAATTTATTATTAGGATGTATTGTCATCAAAATCCTATTTTTAGGACTTTAAATCTGACATTTCGGGCCTGTGCTCTCTTTTTGCTATTGTAGTGTGTGGTGTCATTGTGTCAAGAGCTAAAGAACCTTCTATGGCCAAAGGCTGCACATGCCTGCGTGTGTATCAAGGGATAATTTATATATATACATATGTATGTGTGGGTGTGTGTATATATTAGGGCTGTTAACGTTAACACGTTAACGCCCGCGATTAATCGGGAAAATTAAACATTGTTTTATTAACACAAATTAATCGCATAACCAAGTTTGGCCTCAACTTCTTCCCGTAACTTCAGCGCGTCTTTTCACCAAAGTATGAAGTATAAGTAGTATAAAGCACTATCTACAAGCAAAGCGCGTCTTTTCTGACGCTGGCACTGAGACGGAATGAAACCATATTCGTCAAACTACAATAGCAGAGTTCAGGCAGGGCAAGTCTATCAACAAAGTGAACACAGCTAAGCGAACAAACGCTGAATGGGTTACATATATGACTTATAGCTATAACAGCTTTATTGCAAATGTTACCTTGTGATGGTTTTCCATGTGGTTGTTTGTTAATTCGGTTTGCATTTCATTAGTTAAGAGATTACAATATCAATACAGAAATGAAAAAGTAAAGTGAGATTTAAAATAAAGATTCCTCTGACCATTTTGTCAATCATTTCTTACCAGCACCACAAATGTATTTGTCTTTATTTCCCCAAAGTATATCGCACTACTTAAAACTTGTGAATAATCATGATCAATCACAGTGATCAACTCGATTGAAATTTTTAATCGATTGACAGCACTAATATATATATATATACACACACACACACACACACACACACACACACACACAAACACACACACACGCAGATCTACATA
>JBBPDA010000105.1:5804764-5819637 GCA_037974385.1 Arnoldichthys spilopterus
TCTTTGGGGGCTCGGACCCAGTTTCTGTAAAGCTGCTTTGTGACAACGTCAGTTGTAAAAAGCGCTATACAAATAAATTTGACTATGTGAATATTTACCACTTGAAGGAAAAAGTGTGCGAAAAATCAAAGGCTCACGATTTCCCACCTACTCAGATACAATCAGCCAAGCCATGACCAAGTGTTGCTTCAGAACTGCAGAGAACAATGTTTGAACCATCGAAATTCAACAGCCACATTCACCAAAACTTCTCTTAACCTGCTCAAACTTGCTGGTTGGGCTAGAACACAACAATTTTTAACAAATTTACTTTAAAAAAACAGTAATTTCAGACACCACCAGGCTGGTATTCACAAAGCAGCTTTAAACAGAGGACTGTGTCCCAAATCTCATCTAAGTCAGCCACCTTAATGAAGCCACACTACCCAAGGCCTGAACGCTGCTTGAGCAGGATGTGGTGGTTGTGGTGAGGTATTCTTACAGGAATGTTTTAGGCGACTGAGTTCTAGTTTTTGCTCGAAACGTCTCACGGCCACAGCTCCAGACTGACGAAGCAAAACGTGGACTCCAAACAGACTGGCATGGCTGACTGACTACAAATCAATTGAGGATGTACAACAACATCCAGACAGTAGACTGGAGGCAGGCAACTGTTCTAAAGAAGCAAAACTGTAAGCTCAGGTAAAAAAAAAACCACTGTTGATGCGAGTCCGAAGAGCTAGCGTGTCCCTGTGGGCTCCACAGGCAGAGGAGAGCAGGAGGTAATGGCTGGCCATGGGCTGATGGAGGGAGCAGGGGGCTGTGATGAATGCAGTCCGCTGATTGATCTCCTCATGAGATGACAAGCTTTGGCACTGAAGAGGCCCCTCATCCGCATAAGTGCGTGTGGGCGCGTGCGTGCGGAGTTTACAGGCTCCTTCTGACACCGGGGAAATTAATCCCTCATTTATGTACCTGCAGTGTCAAGTGGCTGAAGGATGCTCGAGGGACAGGGCTCTGCGCCAAGCCCACAATGACACACGCATACACACACACACACACACATATTCTAACTACCAAATGCTCTTTTCAGCACAGAACCAAACACACACAGAAACGCAGAACGTAAAAGCATTCGTTTTTGAGCAATGAGCAGTCCAACACATCCACCCTTTTCACACTCTAAACTCATTTTAAAGGGCTGATATCACACACTTGTCTTCCTGAAGTCCAGGTCATGATTGGCCGAGCTATAATGTCACTACGGAAACACTCCTTTTAACCTTAGTGTGAATGGGCGAGGCTAAACTGCTGAAGGCCGAATAGATGGATGGATGTAAATGCGTTGTTGCTTGGATTACAAACATTATTTGGAAACTTTAATCATCTGAACACGCTACAGAGTGAGGAAAACAGGGCTTTCCATGATATTTGTCCTTTTTAATCACTGGAAGTATGCGCCAAGCAGTGGCATTACCCAAGAACCCATTAGTGTAACTTTCACTCAACATACAAATATCAAAGCAAGTCTCAGTATTAGCACAATGTATCAACCTGCAAGCACATAGTATTAGTGTATTGTCCAAAATTTGAGAAAACTGAAGCACGCCATTGTTCGGAAACTCGCTGCAGCGCTCCTGGCACTGTGTAGTAATTAGAGTAGCTCTCTCTGAACGGACATAGCAGATCAGGTCTCTGCAGCGGTCAAGCCTCAATCTCCCAACCCCCAAAACAGCTGTGTGAAACAGGCCGGCCTCTCCATCTGTCAGCCCTGCTCTGCTCTGGCCAACCTCATTTGTTCGTCATTAACTACCACTGACTGAACAGGATGCATGCAAACTAGGCTGCAGGACTGAACCAGGCAGAGGCCTGCCTCGTATGTTTTTGCACAGAACGATTCAAAAGCCTAAACGTAGCGAAAACATTGTTTCTGATGGAAAACGAAGACGATCTCCATCCAATGGTTTGGACTCCGGTCCTAAAACGAGTAATTTACGACCGACTATCTGTGGTCACTGATCTGATGTAATGGCGGGTGATGCGTTTCAAAATACTTCACAATAAACAATGTGGAAATGAGTTTTTTCCTGACATTCGAGAAGTTGAAATGAACAAAACAAAGACAAACTAAGAGATTTTACAAGTACAATTTAAAAAAATGAACTTTTTTTTGATTGTTTTTTTTTTTTGTCCCCAGACTGCACTAAATCCATTTAAAGGATTAATCACACGCTTTAATGAAACAAAGTCTTTTTTATCTCAGTACTGACAAAATAATGTGCTCAGAAAAGCATATCGAGACAAATTAGGACATTTATCACTAACGATATTGTCCCACTGTCCAGCTGCAATCGGAGTCTGCATTTTGTTTTTAACTGGGCTACCCTGTATGCACTTCAGGTATAATGAAGTTACAACCAGTCCAATCTGGTGAGATACGTTTGGCTGCCAATTATCTTGAAATGTTCCAGCAAATCAGTTTTTTTATGATCATTTTTTGGACTCCCTTCATGAAATCACCATCTCATGGCTCCTTGATTATGCCATGTTCATATTCCAAGTTGCTGCAATATGTGCGACTCCTCCGTGGCTTGGAATGCACTGCTACTCTTGCTGGAATGTAATAGTCTCACGCTTCATATTTAAATGCAGCGTTTTCATGAAAGGTGGCTAGATTAACGGTGTTCAGAATAAAAAAAAAGAAAGAAAATAAACTGGAACGTGATTGGCTCTAATACAACTTATACCGACCACTTAAAAAAAATAAAAAGCGTTGATTCTGACACAAATCATCCAAATCGTCCCTCACAAAAAGTAATATCCTCAGTTTTCAATGGCAGAAGCCAAACCATCAAACGCTACATGCGGAGAGGAGCTCTAGCTGTTCCGCTACTGCGGGGAGTCTGTGAAACCGAAACCTTGGCTCCGAAAACATCAGTCGCCACACGGACGCGTCCCTTTCCTGCCGCACAAATATGAGGGCCCAGCGGGATCTGAACCCACCCGTGGTCGGATGGAGCTCCTGCGCTGCGCGGTGGCGCTGCTGAAGGGCGGAAGGGGCGCGCTAATAAACACAGATCTCATTTAAAGGACGCGCTAATCAGAGATGCAATTTGTTCATTAGAAAATTACAAACAAGGCCGCTGCGCTGACATGAGAGGGCGCGATTAGCGGCGCTAATTACCTGATTCTTACACTCCAGTTGAGACACGCGGCGGAGGATGTCTAACCCCCCACCCACTTCTCCTCTTGTTTGTGACAAATTAAAGCCAACTCAAACAATCTCTCCCACAACGCAGTGGGGTAGAGGTGGGGGCCTTCAAGCTACAGCAGCAGCAATGGTCCAATCAAAGTAGCTCTCTCTGCAGGAAAAGGCTGGGCTTTGAGGAAACGGGGGAGGGGGGGAGTGGGGGTAGAGGGGGCCCATATGTCGACCGGCAGACCACACTTCATTAAGAGCCTTTTAGTTTCACACCATTCTCGACAGGAGGACTGAGATGTAGAGCGTGAGCGTGAGAGAGAGAGAGAGAGAGAGAGAGAGAGAGAAATCCCTTCCCACTCCTTATCCTAATGATCTTGTTTCAATACACAGGGGATCCCGGCTCTAATTGATGTCAAGTGTATGCTTTCGCTGTTAATCAAGGAGACCGCATCAAACGGGCCCGGCGAGGGTCCGAGTGCTGATCACAGGCCCCCTCGCCCACAACACGCTGCTCCCGGACCCCAATTATCCCGGCGCAGACGGCCGGCCAGACCATACCTGCTTAATTGGGATAGCGCGACCACTTCCAATGCTGTCTGCGCGGCCCTCCAGTCCTTTCTTCTCCTTGTCTGGTTCGCTCCCTTTGCGCGACTGCGGAAGGGAGGGAAGGGAAAAGGGTTTTGAGCGAGATGCTGAGCGAAAGGAAACCTAGCTGCTAATTGAGTTTGACTCTTTCCTCGTTTAGAGACGGTGTGGGGCACACGGTCCTTCAAAAAAGGTCAAGGAGGCAAGCGATGGGTCAGCTTGATGCCCCACTTACTGTCCTGCTTTAAGAGCTTGACACAATATACACACACACACTGAATGCATGTTTAGCAGTACCTGCTAACTCAACAGCAGTGAACGTAGGCTTTCATTCCTTATAGTAGATACATGAAGTTAAAGTCTCTACACTTAGATAAGCAAAGCTACGCTCAGACATGATTTACAGCCAGAAGTGCAACGCTCTGCGTGAAAATGTGTGTGTATGATCTCAGGCTGACCGTGAACAGGTTGGAGCGGCGTTTGGACTGCTTTCGGACCGGCGTCGGGGTGTTGGCTGTCTGGGGCACATCGATGCGCAGCTCCTTCTGGCTGGTGCTGGGAGTGGAGGGCACGGAGGAGGAGTAATCACTCAGACTTCCTCCTCCATTGCTCGTCTGTCATGCGCGGAGACAAAGAAAGGCAGGGGTTCAAACCTTTTAACCCAGGACATCAATAATAAAAGGCAAGTTCGTTAAGCAGAAAGATTACAGCAACAGATAGCAACGGGGAAGATGGTCACATCTGATGTAAACGGTAACGGACAGCACCTCATGTAAAGATTAGTAAAGACGAATAGTAAAAAAATCCACTTTTTGGTGAAATCTCACACTGAAAACATGAGGAAAAATCCCACCTTTACTGGGAATAAATGTATGTATTCAGAGCAAATTATTATTATTAACTAAAACACATGTGCCTTAACTATTAGAGTCAAACCAAAGATCAATTACATGAAAGAGGAATAATTTTGTAACAAAATCACAACCTGAAAGAGTGCAATTGTGAAATTTAAAGTGAAAGTGACGATGTGTCATTGTGAACACACTCGAGCACCGCAGCAAAATGTGACCTCTGCACATGTGGAGCAGCAGGCCGCTATCAACAGTGTCCAGGGGGCAATGTAGTGGGACGGTACCTTGCTCAAGGGTACCTCACTAGTGCCTGGGCCGGGACTTAAACCTTCAGTTTACAAGGGTAAGGTCCTAACCACTAGGCCACCACTGCCCAACTTGCAAGATCTTTTACGGCACTTTAAATAGATTATAAAATAAAGCCTTTATTACCAAACACGCTGCCTGAAGTTCACAGTGGAAAGCAGTTAGAAAGTACTTTATCTCAAGTTTGGCTTTATAATTATATATTTTTTTAATTATTCTACTTGCTAAATACCACTAAGCTGATTTGTGATCATTTTTCAACTGTGCAATCGATTTTAAAGAAGCAGCTAATTGAATTTAGCGTTTTCAAAATTATGGTGTTCATAAAATAATCTTTGGTCATCGTGCTGCGTGACGGCTTGCCTAAAAATCACAAACGTGTGGCCTTATGTGACAAAATTGTTACGCATATGAACACACATGCACAGCATACAGGAGAGAAGAATCCCCACAAGCATCATGCAGTAGGGTTTCCTCTATTAAGGAGGAATGTGGGCTAGACACACTGGGGCCATATTATACACCTCTAATGAGAAATCAATGAGGATTGAGCTGTGTGGAGGTGGATTAGAGTTGTGAAGGATTAACCAGTCTCTGCACAAACGCTCCACTACCTGCAGTCAGGAAGAGAGTAAGATCACATCACTACACTATACACAAACCCCATTTCCAGTAAAGATGACGTCATTTCCAAAATGCAATACAAACTAAAATCTGCGATATTTTAATTCACATGAACCTTTAACTGAAAAAAGTACAAAAAAAATGTTTTCAATGGTTTTACTGACCAACATATATGTATTTTGTAAATAGAAAGAAATGTAGAGCTCGATGCCTGCAACATAACAGTGCCAAATGTGAAAACAACCATCCAGACTGTTACGGTGCAAAAGCCAGCATCTGTGATGGAATGGGGATGCAGCAGTGCCCACGGCATGGGAGCGTTGTATGTATTTGAGGGTACCATTGACCCTCCTATCGAAAATGTGTGGCGCATCATAAAGAAGACTATCCGACGATGACCACGGACAGTTACAAAACAACTAAAATTAATAACCACAGTGATGAAAACATGATGCAGCACAATGAAAACATGCCTTTCCCCCGGTGAATTTGTTGCAGCCATCAAATTTAAAATGTGTGTATATTTACAAAATACAAATTAAGGTTTGTTAAACTAGTAAAATCGTTTTTTGTACTTTTGTCAGTTAAAATAAGCTTACTGTGAGTGATAACAGATTTTTGTTTTTACTGCATATTAAAAAAATATCCCATCATTTCTGGACCCGCACTGCACTTACAAATCAAAAACTGATTTAAAAATTTTATTAACTTTTCAAAAATAATTTAAACAACATTTAAATGCTTTGATTCCAAAATGTTAAAATTATTATTTTTTAAATATGTCCCTAAAACCTGAAAAAAAAAAACACGGAACCAGACCAGAGACGTTCAAATTTGAATATGTAAAATGTGCCTTTAAGACCGACATAATGTATATTATAATATGCTGTGTTGTGATTGGTTGACCTGTATTGTGCATCATTCAACAAGAAATCGTGGCTGAAGAATGAGCAGGGCTAAACTGCTGTAGACTGAACAGACAGGCATATGTAAATGTTTTTGCTTTTGTGACATCATAAAAACAACGGAGGCTAAATTTATGCTATATTTATTTATTTACTCTTTTTCTCCTTTTCTTTTCTCTTGTTTGTTATTGCTATCTGGTGTCGACCTGAGGAGGATGGGTTCCCCCTTCTGAGCCTTGGTTCCTCCCAAGGTTTCTTCCTACAGCTTAGGTAGGATAAGCCTGTGTTAAATATTTAAACTACACTGCTAATGCAATTTAACTTTACCCATCAATCTCCGCTCCCCTGTGAGCGGCAGCCATTTATCCTGATGGGAACGACGAGAGTTTTTCCTTGCCTCTGTCGCCCTTGGCTTGCTCTTTGGGGGCTCGGACCCGGTTTCTGTAAAGCTGCTTTGTGACAGTGTCAGTTGTAAAAAGCGCTATACAAATAAACTTGACTTGACTAAACTGGTGGTAAAAGCAGCTTTGTAGTTTTGAAACTGTGATGTTTATTTACATCACCTTCAAAAACTCTTTGAAAAATTATTTGACTCAGTAGTTTAATGCGAAATGCTGCATTTAAGAGAAACTTGATTAAAGAAACAGGTGAAAGTGCCAAATGCTTACTGACCCTAAAAGTTCCCTCAAAAAACAGTACAGTAAATGTTTACTAAAATTGTGTCTGATAAGAGATAATGTTTTATGATACTTTTGAATACGTTCAACCCAAAACATGGGGAAGGGGTATGTTGAGAACATTGCTTTAGAATGTATTATGCTGTAAAAACTTATTTTTTAATATTTACCAGTGTTTTACCATGATTAGCATTACCTGTAACAATCGCTAAATTTGCATTGTAGACCTCACTCTTCATTACCCATAATGAAATCCAAGCTGTCCTACAACGCAGTACAGTTGCTGCCCTGTTGTGGTCGTGAGGTAAACTAGGCACAATCGTAGCGTGTGCGCCTCACCTGAGTGATGTGTACGGCTGAAACAGGTGCTGAGCAGACTGAGGAGTGGCTGGGCGAATTGGGGAGGGACTTGCAGGGTCCAATTGACAGCTGCTGCTTCTTCCGGGTTGCAACTATTTTCTGAGCCACTGAAAAGCAAAAACGCACACAGGACACGTCAGAACTGGACAACCCCACCATATATATATCACCTGATGAGGGAGAAACGGAGATGGTCAGGAGAACAGCTGTTCACAAACAGTGATATATACCCCTAGAAACAATTCCCACAGACATTCCACTCTCGCCCTGGTTGGACTAGTCCACTTCATTACCCCTCATAAGGGGACGTCTCGCAGGGCTGACCCACGCCCCTGATTCTACCATCACTCTACTCCAGGCTCACCCCCCCCCACCCCACCCCACCCCACCCCCAGCACGCCCATTATTTAACTATTATTACGCTACGTTCATTATTCAAGCCTTTGCGGAGAGAGCTATCGGCGCGTGCAAAAGGGCGATGTCAATCAATCGCTCCCCACTGGCCTTTATCGATTGATGGGCCGCCGGCCGCGGTGGCAATCAGCCACGCTCAGCAGAGAGATGTTCAAGCGCTCTGTCATCTTCCCCCTACCAGCTACATTGATCCCAGAGCTGGCCAGGGGAGGTCTGCCAGAAAGAGCTTCCACACAAACCACCACACAAAACTCCCCGAGACGAAAAGGCACACAAATGAAGTGGGGTTTAGAAGACATTTCCCCACAAAGGTCACTGTTGCATCAAGAAATATAACTATCACGCTAAGAAAAAGCCAAATTTTTAACTCTATACAGAAACATAACTGTGTTCTCTGGACCCGAGCTCATTTCACATGGGCCAAAAGACAGTGGAAATGTGTTCTGTGGTCAGATGAGTCCACCATTCAGCTTGCCTTGAGATGAACAGACTTGAAGCTCTTCGTGCCAAAGACGAAATCGACCATCTAGACTGTTTCCAGTGCAAAAGACAACATCTGTCGTATTATGGGTGGAAGGAAATCAGAGCCCACAGCATGGGTATAATGGTCCCATTGATGCAAAGACATATTTTGCCATCAGGGTGGTGTACTCCCCAGGATTTTCAAGGTGAGTTCAGCAAAACAATGCCTCATTCTGCACAGCCTACAACAGCACTGGTTCATAGACACAGGGCGTGCTTGACTGGCCTGCCAGCAGTCCAGATCTGTCTCCTATTGAAAACGTATGGAGTAGAATCTAACAATGGCCACTGCAGACTGTTGAGCAGCTAAAGTCTTGTATCAAGCAAAAATGGACAAAAATTGTTCCGCCTGCAAACAATTGGGCTCCTCAGTTCCCAAACAATTAAACAGTGTAATTAAAAGTAAAAGTGATGTGACACAATGGTAAACACAGCATTTTTGAGTTTAATAGAAAGGTGCCAAATTCTACATTTGTTCATATTTACAAAAAAAATTTAGCCTAAAATATTGGAAATCTTTTCATTGAACTTTTTCTCTTGGGGTTTGTAGAAAATCCCAAATGTGTGATCTTCATTATCGGCAAAAACACAGGTGTTCCGTTTATTATACTGACATGACATACTGTAGCGCACAGCACATGCCACCCGCCGGTCTCCTGCTGACAAAGATGCCAATGATGGAAGTAAGGAAGTGTACAGGTGCTGCTAAAATAAACAAATGATCTTTTTAAATTGTAGTTTCCGTAGCATTCCACACCATGCTGATGATTACTAACCGATGGCTAATACAGAGTCACTCAAACTAGGCCACACCTGATCCACAGGTCTCCTGGATAATCAATTAAATATGGAAAGATATGGAATCATGAAAACATTGCCACGTTTAACTTTAACTACAAAAATTGCCAGTTTCAGACCTGTTGACAATCATATGTTTTTTTCCAGGTTTCTCCCATTCAGTAGCCTTTATTCATGCGATCTTCCTAATTTTTCTGTGAATCTCCTGTATTTTTTTATTTCTTACATTATCATCCATCCCTCATCTTTTGAGGCATTCCTACTATAAAAAATACATCATAATAACACAGTAGTATAGTGATAATAGAAGCTATCTTAAGTTCTTCGTGTTTAAACTGAATTATCCAAACCACAGAAAGCCTATTTTACTTATTTACATTTACCAAAAAAAGACGACTGTCTAAACTATTCGTTCAATATTCCTTTAATATAACAAGTTGTGCTTTAAGAGCCCAAATGACAAATTCCTAAAGATATTTACACATATCCTGTATTTTACGTGCTTCGTTTTGAGGCGTTAGTTCTTAGCAGTGCTAGCTCCTCTTGTTGGACAGAATGTGCACTTTCTTTAGGGCAGGAGGGAGTTAAAAGATCCTCCACCTCCAGAACTCAATTACTCCTCTCCCAATAAACATGGCTGAGTCTCATTCCCCTGGAAATGAAGCCATTGTTTTAATTGGATCTATTAAAGGCCTGAGCTTTAATGATGATTCGGCCATAAACATTTACCTTCAGGTGAGAGAGTTCTGTCCAAGGGCAGCCACTATGACACCCGGCTAAAACTCACACACGCAGGAACTAATCTGTAGGTGGATCAACAGCGCGCATCTGTGTTTGTTCAGACGCAAACACAGCAGCGTTCCAGTTCCTTTACATACGGAGTGTTCAACCAGCACGAGCACTTCCTGTAAGACACATTCCACTTCACTACAGTAAAGCTTGTCACAGCTTCATGCAAACTGCAACAAGCTCACTCGAAGCATTATGGCCACTCTCGATATGATCGTAACACGGAAAGCACACCTTATGGTCAACAGGTTACAGGAGGTTACAGCGAATGGCTGGGAGATATATGTCCACACATCCAGAACCGGCCAACGGGGCTGTATTTTACTTTAAGTGTTAAGAACAGTTATGATAAGCCTGTGTTAAATATTTAAACTACACTGCTAATGCAATTTAACTTTACCCATCAATCTCCGCTCCCCTGTGAGCGGCAGCCATTTATCCTGATGGGAACGACGAGCGTTTGATCAGATTTATGGCACATCCTTCCGCCACTGAAACGGAGAGAAAAGCAGCCGCACTCGAGTCCATCCTGCCACTATTCACAGTGCGTAAATGTACAGTGTAGAAAGGCAAGTAATACTCACTTTTGAGGCCATTTTCACTCAAATGCATTGGGTCCATTTCCTGCAATTGATGTATGGAATTTCCTTTCATGCTTCTTCACAGGACAAATGCTTTAACCCCAAAACAGCATCAATTACCCTGTTCACACTTGGTACCAAAATTCAAGAACTCATACAATACAAGAACATTGTGCAACATTAGTATCTGCCACAAATGGTCAAGTGGACAACAAGATTTACAGATGTTTACAGCAGCCATTTTCATGTGTCTCAAATAAATAAATACATAAATAAATACTTGGTGCCACATTAACAGTCCATTCTACTGCCAGTGTTTATCTTTGGGGACTGCACGGTTCTAAACCATATTTTATCCCCCTGTTATCAATGGAAGTTGCTGAAAAAGCCATCGTTTCTAATCAGTTGGTGTTTAAATGTTGCTAATTTCATGTATTGTCGTCGCTAGCCCTGTTTCCCTGTGGATGAAAGGTAGGTTAGGAGGGTTTTTTCCTGGGCTGACCCGCATTTAATGGGTCAGAAACGCCTGCTGACTGCAACCCTTACTCTGTTGCCCACCAGAGGTCATGACCTTGACAGTAAATGCTGAGCTGATACTACAAGTTGACCTTTATCCTGAGAGAGAGCGAGAGACACAGAGAGAGAGAGAGAGAGCGCAAGAAAGAGAGACAGCGACAGAGAGAGAGAGAGAGAGAGAGCAAGAGAGAGACAGCAAGAGAGAGACAGCGAGAGAGCAAGAGAGAGAGAGAGAGCAAGAGAGAGAGAGCCTGGTGAGTTTATTAGGCTGCTGTCAGGCCGCTTAGCAGCAGAGTGCTATAAATATTAACTAATGAGTCGGAGGGAGCGGCAGGCTGGCAGATGAGCCGCCCGCCAGGGATCCCATACAAAGGTCAGAGAGCTACCTCACTTACTGCTCAGTAATTACACCAGCTCTTAGACCTGCTCTACACACACACAGACACACATACACACACACACACACACACACAAATAAAAACAAGTAGACAGTGTGTACGCGCACACACACGCACTCCTCACCAGAGGAGATTCTGTTGGACATGGAGAATCGGGGTTCAATAGGACAAAAAGAGCTGTGACTCTCAGGCACTTCTTTAACTTTGAGATCATATAGCATATGCCCCTGCACACACACACACACGCACACACACGCGCACACACACACACAAGCCTGACCAGTGAGAAAGTCTTTACTAATAGAAGACCAATTTTGCGACCTGATACATCTGTCAGGTCTTAGCTCAAAATCTGCAGCTGAATAACAGACTTGTTACAAAAACTCAATTCCATTCGCGTGCCAACACGGAAACAACCTCAGCGGTGTCTGAACTTCTTGAAGCTTTCGCTTCCACCACACTGGCTTCATGCAAAACGGCGGCAAACTTGTGAGCGACTGTAGTTCGTGAAAATCTTGAACAGACACCTTCCATCCAGCTCCCTCTCATTACTTGCGCGTGTTCGCTTGCTAAATAAAATATTCCAGCAACGGCGGAGATTAACATGTGGCTGGTTACTGCACAAAGGTGCCGGAATTGAAAACTGAAACAGTGACGATAAGTCTTTCAGTGCAAAATCCACGTCGTCATTTCGTTTTTCATAAAGGTCTACTTATGACATTTGTGTGATTTTATGTACCAAACAGCCGTACCTCATTTTTCACCACTTCCCAAGCTTTTACTCAGCATAGCATGGGCTGGTTTTGGTTCTGTGCCTTTAAGACTGATATATGCAAATGATCTCTGTTCCGATTGGCTGCCTTGTATGGCGCCTCATTCCAAAACACTGTTCGCCTTCAAGCGGGCTTATTTTGAGCGAATGGGCAAAGCTACACTGCTGTATGCCGAAGAGGTGGATATATGGACATGTGCTGGTTTGTGACTGAAAAAAATAATGAAATAATACTTTAAGAAAACAATGTAAAATGCAAACAAACAAACAAAGTGCAACCAGCAAATTAACAAGGCCCTTCTTATTCACAGCGAGCCTGTTTCGGCAAGAACAGCCGCGTCTTTTGGAAGTGTTCCTCAGCCCTATACGCAGGCTTCCACCCACCACGGGCATCTCCTCGTACGGAGAGCCCGCCAGTGACAATTAAACAACAGCGACAACAACGAAACTAATTACGGCAATAAAAGTATATGACAGTGACAATGGAGAATAATCAGAGGACGTTAAAGGCCAAAGCGGAGAGTGAGAGAGAGAGAGCGAGAGAGATAGACGGACACAGCGGAGCTCGTTAGTAGTTAGCGCGTGCTAACGAAGCTTTCCCTTCCCTGCTCTGACACTGCGGCTGACTGGCTTGCGAGGGAAAGCGTGCGCGTGCGGGGGGGGGGAGGGAGGGTGAGGTGGAGAGGTAATTAGGATAATTAAATTAGTGCACTGATGGACGCAGGCTGGGGAGATGTCAAGATCCCTCACCTTTACCAAAAGCCGGCCGCGCGCACACACTTACCGCACGCGCGCACGTCTAGAGATTATTCAGGGGACGTTCTCGTACGATCACATACACAAGCAAACACACTAGATATTCTAACTCCACACACACACACACACACACACACACACACACACACACACACACACACACACACACAACCACTTTCTCCCTCTATCTTGCCCCATCTCTCCTGGGCTAAACCCTCGGCTGAGCCTGGCTACATAAAACCGCTCTTTATTTGTCCACTGGCCATCTCGCAAACACTTGGTTACGTAAAGTTAATGCAGATAACTACTCAGCCAATTATTTTTAATGGTTAATGCTCTTGTTATTCATGCGATGGCATTCAGTGCTTCGGCGATCCTGATGGCCTGCATTGTTTGATTTATGACAATTTAAGCCACTGCATCACTGCCAGCGCAACTGCTGACAATTACTACTCATAAGAGGCTGAAGGCCAGACAGGACCCTTCCTATAAGATGGGACAACTCGGTTTTATAGACTTTTGTGTCATACAAGAAGAACAACTGATTCAGGCACAAATAACAGGATCACACATGCAGAACACTACAGCAAATTCATGCAATACACACAAACGCTTTTAAAATGATCAGTGCTTCCTGGATAAATGGCTTAAGGGCTGGCACAAAACCACTTTCTTCACCCATACCAGAATCTGCAGTGTCAGAAACCGTCAGTGTTATCCAATGGTGGGTCGCGAGTTCTTAAAAAAATGAAATAATAATCACTAAAAAGAGCTTTGCTAAAGATGAACAGCTAAAGGCTGCCTCTTGGATCAGATTCAGACCGTTTTTTTATTCATTTATTCATTTTCTGCTGACATCAGCCCAATAGTGATGCTCGGTATTGAATCAGTGTCATCTCGATTTTAGTCCATTTTCAAATTGGAAATTAGAGATGAAAAATGGGTGTAAAATGTGTTTTTTAAAAAAGCACAAAAAAACAAAAACAAAATTGAATGAAAAATGTTACATTCACAGGTTGAGATGATTTTCTAAGTAAAAAAAAAAAAAAAACTTCCCTTCTACAGGAGACAGACATAAATTAGGCAGTGTTCAAATAGTGGACAGTTTCTCTTCATTTGCAAAATTATAGCATATAACCAAAAAAAAAAAAAGCACAAACAGGCCAGAACTTTTGCACAGGCCTTACATATTAAATTTAGCTAACAATCAGAAGTTGTGCATTAAATTGTGTGGTAACGTAATCGTTGTAGCGTATCACACATACACTCCATCGTTAACTGGGTGCCAAAACAACTGCACATTATTTTTAAAGTTCTACACTTTTTTTTTTTTTTTTTTGCATAGTACATTCTCGTCAGGAAAGAAAAAGATGCTTGAAAAAGGCAAAAATAATGACCGAATACATACAAATGCCTTCAAACTGTGGAAATCATCAGAGACGAGCTGAAGGGGGAAAACCAAGGAAACATTAGCGCTGTAGGACACGTTTTACAGAAACAAACAGACTACAGGCTCGTCCGCGGCGCATCTAATGATGTGGATGATGTCATAGCGGAGTTCATACCCAATTATTTTTTCCGGTGAGCATGACTGTTGTGTTACACACAGCCTCCTAAACGAAGAGAGACTGCCTGTAGTGGAGAAACAGGCCAGGACTTCATTGGAAAATTAAGGTCATGTGCATAGTAATTATGGCTACTGCATTGCTTTGATGCAAGAATAAGCCCAAGTCAGGCAAACGGAATAGTGTGTGGGTGCAGGCGCGCGCACGCACACACACACACACACACACACACACACACACACACACACACACACACACACACACACACACACA
>JBBPDA010000105.1:5862110-5872518 GCA_037974385.1 Arnoldichthys spilopterus
GAGAGAGAGAGAGAGAGAGAGAGAGAGAGAGAGAGAGAGAGAGAGAGAGAGAGAGAGAGAGAGAGAGAGAGACACTAATGAAACACAAACAGAGGCAGCCCCTCCAGAATGGCAGCTAAACATCACTTTCGTGCCCAAAACAAACACATCCCACCAGCCCCCACCCCAGCTCTGCAGCACCACGCAGGCAGACAGAAGAACACATAGTTACCATCCTGCAGGAAGCCGTTGACACTCTCCGTGCTGGACTGCGAGTAGCCCATGGTGGCCCTCCTCTGGGAGCCCAGCAAGCCGTTCTTCCGGAGGGCGCGGTTGCTGGGGCTGCTGATGGGCGTGGAGGTGCCATCCTTCTTGGAAAAGATGCCGCTGAAGAAGCGGATGAGTCTGCGCTCCTGGCCACTGGAACGGCAGCCGGAGCCTCTGAGGAAGCCCTCCTTCTCTGCCAGGGACTTGTCTGAAAGCCTGAGCAGGTCGCTGTTGTCTAGCGTGCGGTTCTTGCCCTTGGCTCGCTCCCTGCGGCTCCCGAGGACCTCGCCGACGTCCAAGGTGTTGCGTTTCTCTCCCTTCTCTGCTGGTTCACATTCGTCAAAGGCAGGGTTCTGCAGGACCACAGCAGATTGGGACTTGGTCTGGGCCTCCTCGCTGCCAATGCAACCCGAGCTGCTGTGGTGCTTCTCCTTGGACAGGGCCCGGATCCTCAACAGTTCACTGCCCGTCCAGTGGCGAAAGCTGAAGCTCCGACGCAGCAGACTGGGGTGCCTCTTAACTGGCGGGGTCTGCGGGGCCTGCTTTGCTGCCTTTCCATTCGTTTTTGCCAGCAAAGAAGAGAGGCTGGATTCCTTGGGCAGCTTTCCACCTTTATGGGGGTCTTTTCCCTCTTCAGATGCCTGATCTGCCATCGCTTGCCCGCTGACTTGCTCCTCAGCGCTCCTGGAAGTCCTCAGCATTCTTTTCTTCTTAATACCCACACTTTCTCCATTTCCAGCATCTGCTTTGCAGCTTTCCCCAGACTCTCCATCCCCTTGGAGTCTGCCCATTTCCGGATCCTGTGCTTGCACGTGCCCTTTATGTGACACAGTACCATTCTCAGCTCCCTCTTTACTGCTCTGAGCATTCTCGGGCGAAGTGCCACTGTGCATTTCATCCAATTCCAAGGAGTTGTCTTTCTGTAAACAGCGCGCCTTCCGCGAAACCTTCAACCTACCAAGTTCCAGCTGCCCAGTGCTGAATGTCCTGAAGTTCCTGTAGGCATGGGGGGAGAAGTCGTCGGTTTCATCCTCTACCTCTTTGACCTCTTCCAAAAGGCAGCTCCGCTGGATCTCTGAGGATCCTTCGCGCCGGTACGCGCTGACTTTGGGGTTCTCCAGGCGCCTGGGCACCACGGCCATGCCACTGCTGCCACCTTGCAAGCTCTCCTTTTTCACTAATGTGAGAGAGATCCGGTACACGGTTTTCCTTTGTGGCGTGCCCCGCTCCATCCTTTCCGGGTAATTACCATCGAGCAGGTGCATTCTTTGGCGGCGGAAAGCACGCAAAAAAAAATACACGCCAAACGACGGGTAGCGGCCTCAACGGGATATGATTACAAAGAGTTGCACATATCTAGGCTATAGCAAACTGCATTAATAATAAATGCAGTATTAATTATAATAATAACCAATAATAATAATTAAATAATAACTAAATTTAACAATTACATAAACGTCTAATGTTCATATAAATATGAATAAAAAATGTGCAAAGACTTTTCCCACACTATAAAAACCCCTGTGAAAAAATGCATTTTTATCCCCTACAACAAACCTGAGGCATACCGACGTCCTACATAGAGCGACTATTCTGAAAGATCTCCAGCGGTCTGCGCAGCTATCGCCCTGAGTCTCATCCAAGCCTCCTCGGTGCGGAGGACTCCGATCCCCACGGCGCGTCGCTCTCTGTGGGTCAAGGTCCTGCTCCGACTGCTGCTGGTGCCGCCGCGATACTGTCCGTCACGAGAGAAACACTGCCGCAGCACCGCAGACCCAGCCGGCTGTTTGTGTGTGCATGAGAGAGAGATAGAGAGAGAGAGCAAAAGAGAGAGAGAGCGTGTCTTCGCTATTGTGGCCGCGCGTCCCCCCGCTGCGCCGCCAGCCTGCTCCGCTCTCCTTTGCCCCCCTCCGCCGCACGACCTCCTTTGTTTCACGGTAGCCGACGGATATTCACGTATATTTAAACCGCATGCTGCACGCTCCACGGAAGAGCGAGAACAGGCAGCTTTAATGCCCCATGTCGTCTTCTGCCAGCTTTCTCTCGCTCGCTCTGCTCCGCTCGCCAGCGGGAAGAAAAGTGAGTCAAAAACCCGAAACGGAATCACAGAGATGCTGGACCGGAGTCAGAGGCGTTGCAGCGGCTTGCATCACTGGTTCAAAATCCCACGCCGACTGGCAACACATACACACACGGTTACACACCGACACATGTCTCACACATAGCAAGGTCGTCGTTCATTTGAGGACTACCGTTTTGACGGAAAGAGGAATGGGAAGTTAAAAAGACACTCAAACGGAACTAAAGCGATTTTCCGTAAACAAATATGACGGTTCTCACCATAAACAATTGCGTCTTTTAAACCCTCACACGGACTTGGTCAGTTGTGTAAGGAAAATGCCATCAGAAATGAATACTTAAATAATGAAAGCCAATAAGGGAAACGATCCGCTCCAGGATTTCAGGTAACTCGGCGACGGGGCGGGGCCTATGTGCTCCTGTCTGTCAATCAAACGGGTTTGAAGTCCACCCGGGCTTAGCTGAGGTACCGGTTAATGTCGTTAGTGTTTACACAACTACAGCAGTTTCCGGGGTTCAAATGTGTTCGTTACAGCGCCAGAAAAGCCAGAATATGGCCACGATTACAACAAAATTCCCCAGATTTTTCAGTTTTTACACAAAACGGATGGGAATAAAATGTCTGCAATGCAAATATTGCCATTTATTACCCCAGTCATCCAGTGAACGATCACGTGAGTAAACTAGCAAAACAACGCTAAAATCATTTTGTTTGTGGATTTTGTATTATGAAGCCATGTCTCCACCATGAATTAATTTTAAAGTTGTGATTTAAGCCAAAGTGCCAAATTGTCTTTCCTGAGAGTTAGAAAACATGAACTGAACCTACAGCACCAAATAGAGCAGAGAAAGCACAACCCCCAAACCCCCACCAACCACCGCTCTTTCATCTGCTCTCCGGACGGCTCTTTATCGCCCCCTCTCTCCGTCTCTGGGGGCAAGGAGGTGTGGGTAATAGAGATTACCCCTCTTATCTCCACTCGAATCCCCTCGCCTTCCCTTCCGCCTTCTCCTGCCTAACATTTCTGGAATCATTACTGAGATTAAGGAGGGATTAGGCGGGACTCGTTAGCACCCATCCTGGCCTGCCGCTCTCCGCTTTCTCCCCCATGCCCCCCTTCCCCAAAGCCCACGGGTGCACCACCTGCTCCAGTCTTCATCAAGGTCGGTCCACCGACACTCCCCCCCCTCCCAACACCACCAGTGCCTTCGATACAAACCACTCCGTACTTTCAGATGCACTCAGATCCAAAAACAAAGAGGTATCCTACACTGTTTAGGATTTAAAGCAAGGGCTTTAGGTGCACCGGGGGGGGGCTCAACTTTCATTTTCTTTGAGCAAGGAGTTTGTGTTTCTAGGACCGAGGAGAAAGAGAGGCAGATGAGGAAATAATCCTGCACAGTGCTCAAGATGATTATTGCATATTCACGTCATTACTTCTACTGTAGCAGCAACAATTAAGATTTAACAGGATATTATGGGAACAGGCCTGTTCACTGAATACGTTCAAGCTGACCCACTGCTTAGAATTCCCCCTTAAAACACAGGACTCGTCACCACAAACAGAAAGCAGCCTCTGATGAAGTGGCCTACGTTGAGATATCATGCCTTCACGAGCAGTTCTCTGTCATTTGTCCCTGGCATACTTGTTTCAACAGCGTCACATACTCTTTTGTCAAGGCTGCACACCAGAGAGAGGGCCTGTCCTGCATAATGCCATAATTTAGCTTTCTTTCAGAGAGGCTGTAATTGCAGACAGCCAAAGACCTGAACAAGCAAGACTGCAGCAAATCTCCTACACAGGGGAGGCAAATTACACACCGTCATACAGCGCCAAGTTCCGACTTCAAACGCAGCTCCCTCTTTCATCGTAGTCAAAAGCCCATCACCAGCAAGATGCATACAGAGCCATGCTGGAGCCAGCGCTGTGCTTTTCCAACACTTTGCAACGTCCTGCGTTTTCAATGCAGTGGCATGTACCACGGAGGGAGAAATTCAAATCAGGCACCGGTTGGACTCAAAGGGAAAAATAGAGCACATCCACATCAAATGTGCACAAGAAATGTAGACATCAAACACGTCGCGACCCTGCATCTACTGCACCAACATTCGGATTTGTACGCTCCTATCACCATATACATGACTTGCCTGCTGAGGCCTTGCACCTTAAGCAACTCAAGAGCTTCAGAAATATAGTCAAGCCTTAAAATCACACCATGTGTTCAGGGTGAATCGGACTGTATAGTTGTGTGCAAAAGTTTGGGCACTCATTGTTCAAAAACCTTTTTTTTTTTCTTTTTTTTTAACTCTATGTGAAAAGTACACAGCCTCGACACTTCTCCACATCACAATACACAGTTACTGTTAATTTGCTGAATCAGACATACTGGAAGATTAAACAAAATGCAGAAGGTTATGACACATCTGTTATGTTAGATCACATATGTTGAACAAAAAGTTATAGAAAAACAAAATCCCATGTTTAATATGTGTAGAGGATTCTCACTCTACAAAATCAACAAAACACAATTTGACCAGGGAGGGAATCCTACACAAGCAGTAGAGCCTCTTTAGGAAATCCAGTTTTACCTTATCAGAGCAGGCAGAGCTGAACATAATCTTCAAAAATGGCATACTTGGATATTCAACACCCTTCCAGCATACGCACCATTTCAAAACACCCAACAGCATATCCCCTGGAACATTCTTCAGGCCGGTGTCTTTGGTATTCATGGCCCAGAAAGACAAAGAGATGTGATAATTGCAGACCAGACCATGAAAGCTGCTTTAATGAAACTATGCTTAAAGAGTTCCGACTGCAAGCCAAGCGGGGAGGTAGGGGGGACGGAGGGGGGGCGGGAGGGGAGCACCTGTCCTCTTGTAAGCCAGAACGCGTTTAGATCAGAAATACCTTGTTTCCCCGCCAGAACGGAATCACGTCAGACTACATCATCATGTAGGTGTTCTCCTTACAGAGTAAAGTAGCAAGTGTTTGCAGCTCAAATACCAGTAAAGATGTCAAGCTGAGTTGTAGCTGGTTTTCGATTACTCTTTCATTTAAGTTTCTTATTAAGACCCTCACCCTGTTTGTTTGGAAGTTGTGGATGCTGAAAGTTACCGTAATCATTTGTAACACGGCTCTAGACGAAGTCTGAGAAAATGCACTGAAATACAAGCAGGCAATAGTATATGTATCCTCAGCTTCAACTGTGGACTAGTACCAACAACTTACACCCATCAATGAGTCAAGACCACTGAAAACGCAGTGGTTAAATAAATGCACAGAACCCGCAGTGTACATCATGTTCTACACTGAATAGATTTTTGAAAGATCTACTCTTGTTCAGAACGACCCGGAGCTGGATTTCCGGTCATGGATCAAGAATAGACCCGACCTGAAAGGATTTCCACAGAACGGTTTCTGATGATGGGTTTAATCTGTGCCTGGGAAAAAGAAGAAATAATGCTACACTGAGAACATAACAGCAGTCCAGGAATCATGGCTCCAGTACATTTAGAGCAGGGTACGAACAGCTCCATATAATGGAGAGCATACAGACTCTGGGGAGCTGCAAAGACCCTCTTTCAAGGAGGCTTCTTATAACAACCATCCCCTACAGCTCCCACAGCAGAACTCATTGCAGAAGTCATTGCTGTGATGGGAGGCTCTGCTGCTTCAGCATTCAGCTAAACCGGATGCAGCTGCCTGGTGCCAACCCAGCTGCCCTGTCCAGCTCAGCACTGAGAAGGAAAGATGAGCTGCAAAACTGGCTGAGAAACAATTCACATTTTTTTGTATGTTCCTGAGTTCCACATCACTACTGCAGACATTTTATTATTATTATTATTATTATTATTATTATTAATAATAATAATAATAATAATAATAATAATAATAATAATAATAATAATATGTTTTTGCATTTATATAGCACCTTCCACAAGCCCAAGAACACCTGGGTCCCAAGCATTTCAAGTAACCTTAAGCAAAATATTTGTTGTACAAGTGAAAAATCAAAAATGTGTCATTGGGAACATACTCAAGCACCACAACAAAATGTGACCTCTGCATTTCATCCATCACACGTGCACATATGGAGCAGTAGGCAGCTTTCAACAGCACCCAGGGAGCAGTGTAGCAGGACAGTACCTTGCTCAAGGGTACCTCAGTAGTGGGACTTGAACCTGTGACCTTCAGGGACCAAGGGCAATGTCCTAACCACTAGACCACCAATGCCCACAAAAAGTATGCATCAACTATGCACTTTATGAGAAAGGTTATGGGCATATGGGGGTTGGGTGTTATTCTCTTAAGAAAGCACAGCACAATCATAAAAAAAAACTGTGTTACTTGTGCTAGAGCTGACCAACATGACCATATTTACCATTACATCATAATATGCTTTTATAACGATACCGCATGGTTCATTAGAGAAAATGTAATTAGCCCTGTTAAAATGAATTTAGTGTAGTGTATGAAATGTTAAATAAAAATCTGCATTCAGTTTTTCATAAAAGTTTTAAATGTTATTATTTAATAATAATTTCTTCCATAGACATTATGTGGATATTACTCTACGTAAAAGTGAAAATCCTTGGTAGGTTCATATACCTACATATGTTTTTTAAAAGTGAAGAATGTACAGCTGGAAACTAAAAATAAGGATCTAAAAATACCGCTTTTTTTTTTCTAAGTAGGAACACTGGTTTCTTCATGACTCTTCCAATTTATCATGAGTAGTTGTTCTTTTTTTTGCCAGATCAACTCTCCTTACATGGTACATCTTCTGGTTCAAGTAATATTTTTATTTCATCTGCTTCTATGGGATTGTCTTGGTCCATCATTCAAGACGAGGGTTGCAAAGGGGCGGAAAATTCCAGGTAAATTTCCAGAAACCTTCCATGGGAACTTAAGTTTGGGAATTTTGGAAATATTACAAATTGGAGATTATTAAGAGTGGGCAGCACAGCCAGTGGTTATTATGTGATATCTTGTGTCCAGGCCATCTTCATGTTTGCAGCATTGTCAGTAGCAAGTGCAAAACCTTATTAATGCTTTCAGCTCATCAGCAGTGTAGGAGTCTGTGTGTCCATAGTCCTTTGTGTCTGTGCTCTTGTAGAATACAGGTTGAGCGGTGACAATGTCGTTTATAATTCCTTATCGCTAAACATTTGAACACCCATCAGAGACTGAAATGCAGTCTGTGGTTCGCTTGACCTTTGTTTGTACACTGGTTGGAGAACATAAAAAAATCTCTTCCAGTACACACTGGATGACAACATCAGGGGTGAGCCAGTTGCACAGAACTAGCTAGCATACATTTAACATATCTGGTTTAGCAGTTAGCTAGCTACTGTATGAATACATATTGATTTAGTAGTTTTCTAGAATTCTAGAAATCATTGTGCATGTGATGGAGGAATGCACAGTGCATGTAGGGGGTGTGGCCTCAATAGCCCTGCAGTAGGAAGTGTGCTATGTGCCTGTGATTGAGGAATAGTATAGATAACTGTATTCGCTTTAAATCTGATTGTTTTAGCCAAGATTATGCTACAAAATCTATTCTACCAACTATATTTTATGTTTGCAACCTTCAACTTTGAAAACATCTGGTTTATTCCCTTTAATTCCCATAAATTCCCATGAAAAGTTTCCAACTTTGAAAATTTTTAGACTTTTGCAACCCTATTCAAGACACAAAAATAATGACAGAGACTCTGTGATGCACCATATAAAAAGGGAACTACAGGAGGAACGGAGAGACGGAAAAGGGAATAAGACGACATAGTTCAGGTCGACAAAGATGCAGACGCACAGAGGGAAAGAAAGATGTTGGAAAGAGGACGCTTCCCCAGACACGGAAGCAATGTGCAGGGTGAGTTGTCCGGACATGGCCAAAGAGATGAGAGTGAGTGATGCAGAGGTGAGCTGACTTTAGCAGGTGTTCTCCAGTCCATTCGCCACACTTGGCGAAGCAGACAGGACCCTAGGGGGAGAGACTTTCATCTGAGATAAAAGGCTTACAGAGGAAAATCCCTGTTTAGCACTCTGCTCCAGTGGAAGGGCGTTGGCAGCCTGGAGTGACTGGTAGGTTCTTTTTCTCCTCCAGTTGTATCATCTCATGGTCCCGATACTGCATAGAGAGCTTGTTCCAGGCACAGCTAAGTAGTCAATCGCAGTTCTGCATTATCAGTTCTTGCAGCAAGACTTGCTGGTTCTGTGAATGTCATCACTGGAGGCTTTCTACATGTGTAGCCTGCTGAATTAGACGTTCTCACTCAGGAAAATTGTGGTGTAGCCCACACCACAAACTAAAATGATGTTTAACTTTAATTTTATAACGTAAAATGGACTGATGCCAAACTGTTAACATCACAGGAGCACATTACTCAATCCATTATAAAGACCGGTAGAGGTTCTTATCTACAAGAACCCAGCCTCTGCTCCCTGCTAAGCCCATCTACCAGCATTACCTTGTGTCTAGGAGGCACACAGGCATTGGTAGAGGACCTGGAGAAGTGAGATCCTACCCCTCTACAGTAGTAGAGTGCACCCACAAACAAATCTGATTCTTATTCCAAAGCTGAAGAATGCAAGTTTTGGTCTGTGAATATGACACTCAGGGCGCTCTTTAACTAAAAACAGCTCAAATGAAACGTCTGCTTTGCAGCCAGTGAATCTACTTTCAATGCATTGTAGCTTTGGATTAGTTGCATTAGTTGACTGTCGATGTTATAGCGGAACCTTAAAACCTACTGTGCTGGAAAACAGCCCATTTTGCACAGGCTCTTTTTTAACAAACATTTAGCAAATAAACAGTCATTTTGCTTTATAACGTACATAAGCATATTCTATGTACATTTGGTTCTCCAAATTAAACAGAACATCATATATGTTCCTTTTCATTAAAACACTGGGCATGAACACTGCACTGCCCATCCAGTTTATGATGACTATGTACCTTAAACTTCCACTTACAGAGCACTACATGATACCTGCCTACCCTGTAGATCCACAGTGTAAAGGATCCACCTGTTATCATGGACAATATCAGCCCTGCTGTAGCACATTCATCACTGGTCAGTTTCTCTCTACAGAACAGTAGGCCAGATATTACTCGAGTGGAAGAGCTTTATAAAAACACAGCTGTGGTACAGTAGGGTGTGTTCCTGGTATAAATGCATCAGACAGTGGTGTTACTGGAGTTTTTTGCACAGCACTCAGCGCTCAGGCCTAGGTGAGCAAACCTTGCTGCACCAGTGCTTTCTAAAGAGACGGAAAATGAGTGGACGGTTGTGTGTGGACAGAACAGACAAGTGTAATGATTGCAAGAAATGAATAGCAATAAAAGCTGCGCCTCTCTTAAGGACGCCCCTTTCCAATCATCCCTTTCTACGCGATAAGGAGCCACAAAGCAAAACGGCAGCCTTTCGATGCCAGCGGGTTTTTTGGGCCAAAGCTAAAGCGGAGATCATGAAACCAGCAGGGGCCAGATGGGACCTGGCACTGCAGTCGAATAGGAAAGCAAGAGGTACTCGGTCTGCTTTTGAACACACCCTTGGTTGCAGAGGCTGCCTCTCCTCCCACGCTCGCGCACACATTTTTCGCTCTGCATCGCATTAAATATGAAACGCAGTGCTGCAACACATGCAGGAGGCGAAGCTTCGCCTTCTCATGTCGACACGCTCAACAGAAACGCAAACAGACCCGTAAAAGCCAATTAGGGAAGCCACCAACAGGGCCGGAATGAGATGGATTCGTGGTGGTAGGGGAGTGTTTGGCCATGGTACGCTGGTTAAGGTGTTCATCAAAGAGGGCATGAGTGATCCAGAGTGTGCGGAGCAATGCGCCGTGTTTCATCCACCCCCTCACTGTCCCCCACGAGGCTGTAGAAAATGGGTCAGTTAGCTGGGAAAGAGAGAGAGAGCGCAGACTCCTGCTGGCACACTCGCACACAGAGGCATGAATACTCACACATGCATCTGCTGAGCCATGGGTTAAATATGCTTACACACACACACACACACACACACACACACACACACACACACACACACACACACACACACACACACACACAC